>JBCAUA010078930.1:0-10814 GCA_038406235.1 Peronia verruculata | reverse complement strand
GCAACTGAGAGCAAAGGTCAAGCTGGGAGAAACGAGAGGCGGAGAGGAAAACGAATGCACTCAGTTTACACACTTAGCAGTAAATGGCCCCCTGATGAACGCCGGAGGCCGTGAGGTCAGGCGGGAGTGAAGAATCTACGTCTCCACCCCAGAGTTCGCACCTACCCACTCTAACAAACGGCTCTATGACTTTGGCCTCATTCTGTCTGATATAGAGTGGATTGTGTTGTTTATCTGGACACCACCTCTCCTCATGCTTTCTTCACAGTAGAATATCCGACACCAAATTAAGAAGGCATTGCTCTCCGATATATGAAAAGACATGCGGCTATCAAAGTTTTTCAAATGCTGTCAAGATAGGTAAACAAATAAACAGGCAATAAATGATACGAAAGAAAGAATGAGATGAATGAATAAATGAGTGAAACTGAAATAGTATACACACAGGCAGGTGTACATAATTATGTGCACTCAGGCACACGGGCATGCATCCATACAGACAGATTGGCGGACAGACAGACAGACAGAGAAATTTAGACAGGCAGACAGGCAGGCAGTCAAACAGAGAGGTGGGTAGGACAGATGGATGGATGGATGGATGGATGGATGGATGGATGGATGAATGGATGGATGGATGGAGGGATGGATGAATGGATGGATGGATAGGTAACTAGAAACGGAAGATGAGTAATGACGGACGGATTGACAGACTGTCAGATGGACAGAGGGACTGAGATATGTGGATGGCTAGATTGCTGAATGTCTGCAGCCACTAAGGCACTTGGCTGTCAGGAAGTAAATATCCAAATACAAACACCGAGCAATGCTGACGAGCTCGCCACCGCCCACCAGTCAATACCATAGTAAGAGGTCAGTAACGAACAGGTAAAAAATATTGTTGTTACGGCTTAGATCAGTCCGCTATGGCATGTATGGGGTGAGGCAGGGAACTTTTATGGACGTAATCAAATGTGTTGTTTGTCTTGTGAGAGGGTCAGGGCCAAGACACCCTATGACCTAAAGATGTGGCGTGGGTAGAATGGTGTTTTGTGGTGTTTCTGGAAATACCAAAAAATGACAGGTTAGAGCAGTGTTATACCCTAACAAAGAGCCCACCTGAACTGAATATCTAGCAAGTCCCAGAAATCTATTAAACATTCAACTTAGATCTATCAGTTTTCCAGTTTTTTTTTTCTTTTTTAATGTATTTAGTTAGGTACCGGTTGACAGTCCATATCGTAAAAATTTAAGGCATGTTCGTTATCATTACTCCATGATGTCTTTAAATGCAGAAGATTTTAATTTATATGAAATGCTACAGAAGACAATACTTGTAATGCTTATGTTGATAGGAATGAGAAAAGAAAAAAGAAAAAGAAAGGAAGAAGAAATAAAGGAAGAAGAGAAGGAGGAAAGCAAAGAGTAAGGAGAAGATGAAAATTAACAAGAAAAAAAAAATCATCATAGTTATCTAATGTCACGTTTAGGACCCATATAATATAATGCATATTTTACATTAGAGCGGTCGATGCGCTCTATGTTATCTATTTCGTTATAGTGAAATGGAGGAAATACATTTTTTTAAAAGTAACTGACACAACAACAAAACAAACAAACAAACAAACAAAAACGCTCTCCATCAATGACAAAGTTGTTCAGAAAGCCATGCAATATTTGTAGTCCGTTAGGAGCAAGATATTGAGGGAAAGCGTTGATAAACCATTAACCCGGAGATAGCAGTACTGTATGTATGTATTCTAATAATATGCTAAAATTGCTCTGATTGCTTGTTACATTTTACATTATATATATTATATATATATTGCTCATAATAGATAATACATGGGCTAGAACAAAAAAATAAAGTATAATGTGGGGGTCTGTTGGATTTATTATAATGCTGACTGAACAAAAAAATATCGTGTTGTGAATTACTAAAGCCATACTCGAGTGAAGCATAAAAAAGAAAGAAAAACAACATGACTGTTTTAGACTTGGACTTAAAGAGTTAAGGAAACAGCGATGGAACGTTATGCAGGAGTTTGCTCAGACTGTACGAGGATGACGTTAATTTACCGTCTAATGTTCATTGCATGTGTTTGTTCATTCAACTAATGAGTTTGTCAACTAACTGTGTTTGTGTTTGCCAAAGCCCAAGGTTCACTTACCCTGTTACGCTCTCTAGTGTTTGCTCCAAGTTCAGGTCTGGTGTCCACGGCACAAGTTCATTGTCTATGTTTGTATTACTGAAAGACCAAAGCCCATTCACTCTATTGTTTCCACTGCCCGTGGTTCTGTTTGAGCAGGGCTGGTACCGGTAAAAAAATTCACACTTTCTCAGGAGAGGCAAGCGTATTTATCGTTACTGCTTTCCGATAACAGCTTAAGTCATTATCAGCACTTTTCAGACATTGAGAAAAAAAAAAAAGTCAGTTGTGTGCAGCACCAATTGCCTGGTGTTATGCCATTCTATTAAATATGTACATAAATCTATTGGCGTATTCTTTCTTACAGACACTATCCAAGAGTTCTGGTGCTCATTAGTGCCATTGGACATCATTTGCGAATTTAGCGCAAACAGATTGTAATGATAAGACCCGACACTAAGCCAATAATTTTGCGTTTGTCCCGACATTCAGCGCCCCCAGGCGTTGAGAGTGTACAGTCTGTAAACAAAATGGCGGCAATCATGAAACATAGTGTGCAGACATTGACTACACAAATTCAAGGACCACGGCATGTCATTTTTTTCGTTTTCCCCAAAAATATCCCGAAAAGTGAGTTGGAACACAAATTGATTCAGATCTTGAATACAAAAACTAGTTACGCAAGCGGCACAGTACGCATTTTTCAATGACTTGAAGAAGAATGTGTGCACAGTAGAAGGGGGTGTGGCTGTGCACGCATATTTTAGTGATGACAGACGTCCGACAAAACATGCTTTTTTGGTAGGACAGCGGTGTTATTGGAATCGAAAAGGAGAGAGGTTGGAAAAGTTGGGAGGGAGGGGGGGGGGGGGGGTAGGAAACATAGTGCTAGGCAAAGCCCTGATATTGTGCATTATGAATTTGGACTAAGGTCATGTGCTCTGTCCGTGTAGTAGAAGACTTGGCGCCAACATCCTGTCCATGAAAACAACATTTGACATTTAACGCAGCACTTACATTAATAGCTAGTTGGCATTATTTGAATATTAGGCGAGTCAGAGATCGAAGTCAGAAGGCAAGGCTGTTTTAGGTTCACAGGAAAGTAATCTCAGACCAATTCAAATATGACGTTGTTTCAGGTCTAAAAAAGATTGTTGAGTTATAGACATATTTAGAATCTAAACACTACAAGATATTCCTGTAACATGATGATGACGATGATGATGAGGGTAGGGTGATGATGATGATGAGTTTTTTTCTTTGTTGCCCCAGAGAAACAATCAGATTCTAAAATTTGGCCAACTCGATCATCAGTCAGTTCAGTGTTTAGCTTATCGAGTTCTCCAGATTATTTTTTGTTTTATTTGATGATGTGTTAAGTTAGTTACCGATTGACAGTTAGTGCCTTAACTTCTAGGATATTTCAAATAAAATGATAACAATGACAAGGAACTTGGTGATAATTAAAACCTTAAGCGACTTGAAATGCAGCATTTGCGTGAAATACGAAAAGTAGCGAGCCTACAGTGTACATAATTAATTTAAATATGCCATCTTCAGAAAAGGTGGAGATCAGCACGATTGTGACAAAGGACTCCCGAAACTTCTATCTTGTCGTGAAAAAATAAATAAATAAATAAATAAAAGGAGCTTACAATTCAGTCGTATTTTAGAGGGAGTTTCCATATATACATATCACAACTCTACGATAAATTATTTAAATTATTTTGGCGTGCTCCAAATCATCACCGCATATTTATCGACGTAACTACTAGTTACGCCTCCACGGAATCACAGTCTTGAAGGATTGCAAGAAATTTTTGAAATGCTTAAATTATAATCGCGATTGTTTTAACCGAATATGCATTTGACAAACGGTACCCGCACATACCGATTTTAAAAAAAAAAAAATTAATAACACACACACACACACATGCAAAGGTTGGCCATGATAAACACGTAAAAAGAAAGAGGAACAAAAAAGCACCTTTGGAGACTGAGAGAGATAACCCAGTGACCTGCATTTGAGGTTACACTGGGTCGTGCCTGCTGGTCGGAGTCATGTAGATTGTCGTGGGCGACAAATTAATAATCTCTGGTGTCTGGTTACAGACGTCTGGAGAATTCAGGGCTCAGACAACTCCGCCCTGGATTAGTTCAGGGCTCTGTCTCGATTAGATGTCAGACAACTTTGGTATAGACTTCGTCATTGGTTCACCTTTCAGCTGCCTGAGGAAGGTTTTCTATCTCGGTGACACAGTCAACTCCAGTCTTACACCGATTTCAAAACACCCAAAAGGGATTCGATTTCTCATCAAATAATATCATCAGGCCTCAAAAGATTCGTTATATCTCTTTTGCGCTTTCGCTGGTTGAGCATTTGCCTGGTTTAGACCCTATTTCTACCCATATCTCAACACCTTCGTTTAGACTTCAGTCAGCTTCACACTGTATTGGCTTGAGGAGTGGTTTGCCTGACAGTCGTTTAGCCTAAAATATCGTTATCCTATATTAAACTCGATCTGTCTCATTGCCGTTGTCAACACCATTACAAAGGTAGACGTGTTTTAGGAATGCTCTAAATTCAGAGACAGTCGAGAAGGATATTTTGGGGGAAAACAAGGACACAAACTAGTCTGTGTGAAATTTGTGTCTTTTGAAAAAATTTAGACCATCATCACAAATCTGATTTTTTTTTTTTTTGAAATCATAAACATGTGGTAGGCCAGGCGCCTGTCATATGTTTACACATGTGACTTTTTGGATAACTCTTAAATATTTTTTACATTGTTTGAAAACACATTTTTGATATACGCCTCTAACTTGTTAATCTTTTCCATAGGTTTCCACAGTATTTGGCAGTATAGCTGTAATTCTGTGAATGCCAAAAGTCACCATGGCTTTTCATTCCCCCCCCCCCCCCTAAGACAACTGTGATAATTAATCTTCACACAGTTCAGTCTCGAAACAATGATTTAATTCTATGTGTGACTACTTCTCCTCATATCATGCTTCAAGCAACTTGTCCTAGAGATCTATGGTATAAACTTTACCGGTACTCTTTTTCTTCATTCTATCCTATATAGCCTGCCTCAGTGCTATCATTATATGGAAGTTAGTAGCATTTGTCCTATTTAGCAATTAGTGGTCCCTGTTTCCCTCTCCGGCACGAACTGGTGGATCTATTTCTTCATTATTTGCAATTAGTTGCCGATCTGTGAATGTCTCGGTCATTGTCATTCTTTATGTTATGTTTGCATCAGGCTATCCCCTAATCTGTTCATATGTCAGTCATGTTGATTTTCCATCACAGAGTTGTAGCAGACTGTTGACATTGTACACCAGGATCGAATCGGTCACAATGTCGGAGCTGTTGAATGATTTAAGTATCTGATACAGAAACACAGTAAAATTAAGGCAGCGGTCTTAGTAAACAGAGTGGAGCCTCTTTATCTCCAGTAATTGCCCTGATTATATTTTCTGAAGCAATAATATTGGGAGGCATCTCTAGTTTTATGTGAACGTTGTTAAATCTGACATGTTAAAAAGGCCCATGTGTGAGAGGAAGGAGAGAGAAAGAGAAGGGATGAGAGGTGAAAAGCAGACAGATTGACAGACAAATCTGATTGTTTCTCCGTTTTCTTTATTTCTTTGTGTTAAAATTTTCTTGCAATGCTATCTTTACCTACCTTTGGTGGTTGTTGTTGTCGGCAACCAGCATTAGGTCGAAAACATGCTGGTCCGTCCGATTGACAACCACCAAAAGGCAGGCTGCTGTTGGAGGAAAACGTAATCAAAATGAACCCGTCAGACTGTCGCCTTCGTTTGTATTAGGCACAGAAACAGAATGAGAACAAAGGAAACAGACAAATGCAGATACACTGAATAAAACACAGGAAATGCCGAGAGATACTGAACGACACACAGACAGAGCGGGAAAACCGATAACTGACAGAGAGGGAGAGTTTGTGTTTGTATTAGAAAAGGATCATTTGAACTGATAATTGTAGATTTGCACGCCTGAGCATAATCCACTTCCAGCATCCATATTCCTGTGGATTCACTATTCTTGCTCTTTTTTATCTCTCACTTTTCTCTTCCTTTTTTATCTTTTCCCTTCTTTCCCCTGTTCTGGTTTATTATGTTCATTACGAAAACTGATTACTCTATTGAGGCAATAAATATTTACAAATATATAATACATTGTGATTTTCTAGAAGACACAGTGCCTGGTCTCTTTCGCCTTTTTCTTTAGAGCGTTGTAAACGTGAGTACATGATGTACGTATTTCTACAACTGCCAGTGTCCTTCTGTTTTTATATGGTGATGATTGTCATATTGTGCAAATGATTGTCACGATATGGCTGTCATAAGGTAGTGAGCAATGTGATCACATTACCAGGTTGGTGCTGCCCCGGGGGGGCATAGCTTCTATGACAGCCTGTGAGCTGGCATATTTATTGTATTCATCATTACTGGTCGTCAGATTTCTCGTGAGTTTATTGTGATATCGGATCCCGGCGCCTGATGTTGCTGCTGTTGATGATGATTATGATGATGACCACAGGGGCATCTCGTAATGTACTCAGACTGCCTGACATGGGTAGAAAATGTGTGTCTGTACATGTGAGTGTATGTGTGTGAGAGACAAAATGAGAGAGAAAACAGAAAGAGAGAGAAGATGAAGAAAAGTGGAAGGGCATGGTTTGATGGCACAGGTGAAATTAGGACAAAGAGGAGAGAGGGTGGAAATGGCATGAAGCTATAAAACCACAAATGTCAATGGCACTGTTGATAAGAGAGAAAGAGAGAGACACACAGAGGGAGAGAGAGAGAGAGACAGAGAGAGAGAAAGAGAGAGAAGGGGGGGGGGAGGCGGGGAAGGAATTGAAATGTGAACATGCAGAGATGAGTACAGGGCACACAGAATAGGAGGTGTGATAGGGGCTATAAACCCACAAGTGCAGATGAGATAGAGGGAGAGAGAGAGGGGGGGAAGAAAGAGGGAACGAGAGAACGGAAGACAGAGAAGAAATAGAAGAAATTTGGGGACCAGATCATGAAAGGTGAAAGAAAGGTAAGCGGGAGGCAGAGGAGGAAGATGGGGAGCTTTAAAACTTCAAGTGCCAGCGACAGCACTGCTGAGAAAAATAGAGAGAGAGAGAAGGGGAGAGAGAGAGAGAAAGAAGAAACGAAGTTGACATGGGGCTGTATGATGAAAACATTGGAAGTAAGGCAAGGAGGAGAGGGAGGTGGGTGGAGCTATAAAACCGCGAGTGCCAATCACAATACCGATAAGGCATGTGCGGAGCGCCTTCGAGACCGTTCCAAATGGGAAGCCAGGTCAACATGTCTGGCCGGATAATGCAACAGGATTGTCGCCTAAAAGATAACACAGTAAATAATAATAGCTGCATTTTGCAATCCTGAACCAAAATAAATTGCACGGCCAACGTGGCACTCTTTTAGCACACTCATTGTGGAGTATGACCTGGCCATCTCTATTTGACCACGCCCTCCCAATAACTCTCTTCCTCCAAGCTGCTTTTGAGTGAGTGTATCTGTGTGTGCGAGAAGGTATGCCTGTTCTTAATGTAGTAAACATATATATATATATATGAGTCTTGTCTACATCTTTTCTCTGGTGCGAATCAACTTTGCCTCATACGGCCGCACTAATTGATGCTATTTATTTAATAGCAATGTTCAACAATCGGTGATAAATTTTCTTTTCTTTTCTATTCTTTTTCTTTCTTTCTTTCTTTCTTACTTTCTTTCTTTCTTTTGATTCTTCTTTTCTTTTTTTATCTTTCTTTCTTTCTTCTCACGTTTTTTCTGTCTTTCTCATGTTTATTTGTTGGTTGTTCGTTCTCTGTACCTCGAATTTCTCTATTCTGTTTTTCCTTCTTTTTTTTTTTTTTTTGTTCTCTTTTTCTTTTCTTCTTTCACCTGTCTTGATTCATTCTCTTTTTTTGGCACGTTTCTCCGTTTTCTTTATTTCTCAGTGTTAAATTTTCTTGCGATGCTGTCTTTACCTACCCTTGGTGGTGGTTGTTGTAGCAACCAGCATTAGGTCGAAAACATACCGGTCCGTCCGATTGGCAACCACCAAAAGGTAGGCTGCTGTTGGAGGAAAACGTACACAAAGTCAATCCGTCAGACTGTCACCTTCGTTTGTATTAGGCATAGTTTAATTTTCTTTAAAAAAAAAAAAAAAATTTGATCGCTGATTTCAAATCTGTCATCAAAAATGACATTTGATATAAAAAAAGGGGGGGGGGGGGGGTGGCTCACCTTGAGCATTTTTAGAAATGTAAGCATTGAAGAAAATGGACCATGTCGTATTTCAATCCGACTGACCTCTGCCAGCCGGCGACAGTCAGAGGTGATTATAATTACAACATTCGCTTTGTCTATGTTTTCCTTCTTGCATCACTTCAGTCCGCGACTTTGTCGACGATTTGTGTCGGATTGTCGGACCAGCGTGTTTTCGGCCTTAAGCTGGGGCAATATCGGTATCACTGATGAATCTTTCTCCTTTGTCCCAGCAGGTCCTAGCACTTACATGAATGAGTGTTCCAGTGTGAGTTTGTTTGTTTGTATATTTGTTTGTGTTAGGGTTTAACGGCACAGAAGCACGATCATAGCTATATTATGCCAAACACGGAAAGATGCGCTTTACACGCCAAGGAGAAGAGAGGAAAGACAGCGGGAGGGACAGAAGACAGGAACAAGGAGAGAGAGAAGAAATGTCACCCTGGAACGTCGAGGATGGCATTCCATGGGAGTGATCCGGCTTTCACCGCCTGCAGGTGGGAGCAGAGAACCTTCTTGTATACCCCGAGCTCCCACAGGGGCGTTCCAATCTGAGTGTCCCAGTATATGTGCATAATTAAATATAATATATAAAAAAAAATGTCTCGCAGCCAGTCCAAATGAGCTACCATTAAATTGACTTATCACTAATACTTCCCCCCACGGGGACTCGGGGTTTATAAGTATATTCTCTGCTCCCACCTGCAGGCGGAGTAAGCTCCTGTGTTCTGTCCCGCTTTCTTTCCTCTCTTTCTCTTGACGTGTAAATGTACCTTACCGTGTTTGACACGCTATAGCCGTAATCGTGCTCATGTGTCGTTAAACCGCAACACAGTAATAACAATCACTATCACTTAAAGCCTTAGTTCACAGACTGTCATACAATGAGCCAGCTTGATTATGGTCAGAGATTTGGCAAAACTGAAGAGACGTAAGTTCGTCAGCGCCAGCTAAAATCGAAGAAAAGTGAACAATTTCGCGAACACTTTTTTTTTTTTTTCAGTTTCTGCAATATAAAAACATGGACGTCAGACTATTATTTTTCATCACACTCAGCCCTCTATTGCTCTGTTGGAGTCCAATGACTTACCACTCGTTTCTGACTGGCCCTGAGACATAAATGCTCATATCAGCCTTACCGCTAGTGCAGTGGACAGTGGACACAGGCAATGATGCTGGGCCAAAATAGTTAAGAATAACATCTTTGTTTCAGGATCTACCCGTGTGAGTGCTTCTGTACATACATGAGTGTGTGATTAACCATACTGCTGAAAACAGCCTGGTCGCTAGAGCAGCAGACACGGACAATAATGCCCAGCGAAAATAGCTTAGAATAGTATTCTTTGTTCTAAGACCTTTTAGAGGCCCACATATGGAGTGCGGTGTATGGAGTTCGAACGCTCTTGAATTGCAGAGACAGAAAGAGAAAGGGAAAGGGAGGATGGGGGACGGGGAGGGGGAGGATTTCTTGCTAGTGATGCTTAACCAAAATACGTTCTTGTTAGATAAGGATTTGTGCGCCTAGCAGGCAGCCGATTTGTATGCTTACCAGGAACTGAGAACATTAAAAAATAATGTGTCTTCTTTCGGTCAGTCGGGGCACGCGGATAAGAAAGCTTAGAGTTTGTACTTGTACGGGAGTAGGCACCATAAATATAAGTGCAGTTATTGTAGTTATTTTTATTATTATCATTGTTCTCTTTGTTAAGAGGATGTCTTTGTTTGTGGACCTTTGCGAAGCCTTGGTTCTGACAATACTGGGTAACGGAGAAGAAAAAGGACAAGGGAAAAAGGGGCCTCTCTCCCGGCGTAACGAGATAATTTGAACTCATTAGGGCCCATTGCTTTTTATTGCCCTTTGATTGTCCAGGAATTGAAATGTCCTCTTGGTTATCATGGGAACTGAGGACTCGTCCATGTTTTGGCGTTGGGCAGGACATAGTCCTAAACTGTCACCACCACGCTTAATTAACTAGGCTGCCTGGTGCAATGTAAGCATACATGGTGTGATATCTCGATAGCCCAAAACTTAACCCAAATAGACTGCGCACTCCAATTTTCTAATTATTACATGTCTCGTAGAGTGACTTGCTTTTTTTTTTTTTTGTAATCACATGTGAAACTATCCAGCATCTCCTTTCTCAAACATCCAGAGATGGGCATTTGTATAAAGACATGTGAAAGTACTGTAATATCTCAATGTGTTATTTCTCAATATGCATTATGACAAGAATGATCAAACACCATTGGTCACAGTTCCCATTCCTTCCCGATCCCTAGATAGATAGATAGATAGATAGATAGATAGATAGATAGATAGATAGATAGACAGACAGACAGACAGACAGACAG
>JBCAUA010078929.1:0-24617 GCA_038406235.1 Peronia verruculata | reverse complement strand
TATGTATATATTTATTCCAGAAATGTCGGATCAGATGTGAATGCCCTTAATATGTTGTCTAGAAGAGTATGCACACGAAAATGATAATGATCTGGGCCTTCGGACACTCCTAGGGTTAAAAATTATCCTTCTTAGGTAGAAATGGATTGTGTACTAAAATTAATGTGAATGTGTCTGAAATATTGACCAGCTTATTGCTGATTGACACTCGGCATTTTATTCTTTCCATTTTCCTTCTTTTCTTTCGTGTTTTAAAAATATAGACACCTATTCGAGTTAAAACCTCAAATGTATTCGTTATAAAGGTGACATCTGCAAGGACATCAAGATTCAAAGTGTTCGGCAAAGTAAACTTTTTACGACGGTGTTCATTGTCAAGTTTGATCAATGCTGTTATTGTCAAGCAGACTGTCTTCACAGTCTCCAGGAATTCAAAAAAGAAAGATATGTGGTTCGAATCGCAACGGCTGCATGTTGTACCCTTAGGAAAGATACTTAACACACAATTTTGCTCAACCCACCCATATGTAAAACGGGTACCTGATGTATATCGAGGGAAGTGCAGTAGCGCTGCACTGCCGCAACGTGGTCTGAAATGCCCAAGTCAGTTTTCCCTCTTGGGGGGTCAAGGGATGGTACTTTTACTTTACTTTTTTTTTTTTTTAATTAACTAGAGAAAAAAAAAGACAGAAAAAAGGGATGGGGGGAGGGGGGGAATTGATGCCGACTGTTAGAAATTTCAAGCAACACATCTTTCAGATACATATGGGAAATAGGCTGTATGTTTGTGTTAAATTTCACATAGGAATATGCAGTGATATGATGTTTATGGAATTTAAACTTCTACATGAGTATTGAAAGTTCTTAAGAAAATATAAGCATTGTGTACATATTATATATGTGTGTCTCTGTCAATCGGTGACTGGGCAAATTGAACTGCACTGTTTCTTTGGTGAATTCATTTATTTTTGGGAAGAAAAAGGAGAAAGCCCTTTTCCCACCTCCCCCCTCCCCCCCCCCCCCCCCCCCCCACTAACCTTCCACTTTCCCTTTCTCTGTGCATGGTAAGACAAGGATCCAGACAGCAGAATTACAAGAAAGAAAGAAAGAAAGAGAAAGAAAGAAAGAGAGAAAGAAGGAAAGAAAGAGTGATCCCGAAATATCTTGGCCACATTACAAGCGAAGAGACCACCAGCACCATCTGACAATACAGGGTCGACAAAACAGTGGCCCCCATGAAGACCTCCTTTCAGCAGTTAGAAGGAAACAGATGGCTCGGACCCTACAGGAAGCTCCATGCATGGCCCTGTCAAATGTGTATCATAGGGGATAAGGGAACTGGAAGAAGAAAAATATTTGGGCTGAAAAAAAAAAAAAAACGATGAAATGACAATACCCAGGATCGCAGTTGGAATACATCGGTTGTTGTAGACATTGGTTAATATCGACTGCTCGGATCAGTCAATAAGATGCCATTAGTTCCGAACTCCTAAGCTACCAATCAATGAAATAAAAGGATTTATATAGAATAGAGAATTTAATTCTGAATCGGATGACATAGGATCTACCGTAGAGGATTTATTCCAGACCCATTGTACCTTTATGATGTTATAGGATTTAATCTTTATTCAGTTAGAAGAAATATTTAACTTCTTGTGTCTACTTTTGCCTACGTTGTTTTAAGTGCAATGTTATATATAATATACAGTGTGTGATTAAAAGTAAAATGATGGAGTCAAATAGATTTGTTCCGACCAAGCGAACAGCAGGAAATACCCGTCTATTTTTAGTAGGGGATATAAACACTGACAAAGAAAAGAAAAAAAAAAAATGCACGAGGCCGATGACAACTGTTCTCGGTCTCGTGGTGGAGCAACAGTATTCTTTTTAAATCAGGGCGTACAAACACTCGGCCGGGGATTTCCAAGTTTGTAATTAGTCGAATATGAACTATGCTGTTGTAATGACGGTCATTTCAGTTACCCTCTCTGTTCGTTTATAATTTCATGTATACGTCAGAGATGAAGTTGGGTGATGGGCAAAAAAGAAAAGGTGCAAAAGAAAATGAGCAAAAGAGTCTGTCTGTTTAAGACAAGACAGGAAAGGTGAAAGACTTCTTTTTACAAACTGCAAACAAAACATATCCAAATTAAATTAAGGATCATTTGCCAGAAAAAGCAAGTGAATCAAATCTATTTTCCTCGTCAATATCAAGTAGTATTGGTGCACGCCAGATTTTTTCATAATGATGTTGCACGCACATTGTGAAGTGCTAGGACCTGGACTAGTTTTTTTTTTTTTCTACAGTAAAACATAATTCATTCTTCACAGATTACAAGTAATACTAATACACTGTACACTTCAAGAAACAGGTAACAATATGCAATTGGCTATCAATCAGAGCAACATCAGTTAACATGCACACGACTTTAGTTTTGGCATTGATTTAGGCATTTCAGACCACATACCATACACAACAGTGCTAAAAGCCATAGCCAAGCACTACATTATATGATTTTCATCCAACATAAATAACCTACGCTACAATTCATCCAAAGTCCACATTCAAAAGCAAGCATTAAAATTTTTAAAACAGTATTGTGTGAATTCAAGGAAGAATACAATACAAACTCTAAAGAAAAAATACATGTGGTTGCAGTTTAGACATGTCAAAACTGACCAACAAAATTAACAGTGTACTTGTCAAAAGCTCATTGTTTTGTTTTGTTTTTTTTTTTTCATTCTTTTTTACTGACCTGGACTAGTTCTTTAACAAGATATGTAAATGCTTGTGAGCTGTCCAAGGAACTTAAGGAACCGAACAAGAACGGGGCTAAGGCAGGGGTTGTGGTGAATTCTATGGGGATGCTGTGACTTATTGGGCTGCTTGTGTGTACCCAGTGAATCAGCACTAAATGGGTTATTTCACAATGCTAAAGAAATACTGCTCGCAGAAAATCTTTATTCATTTACTGCTCACAGGAAATCTGTATTTATTTATCTATTTAATTATTTATTTATTTTTATTCATTTATTTCTTGGTTTGAAATAAAAGCAGCAGGTGAACAATGCAAATACAAATGGCTGTTGCACCCCCTTCAAGAGAATCAATTTACTATTGCTTGTAAAGTATTTGGGTCAACGCCTTTAGCTAGCAATGAAACATTCAGCGACTAGATAATAAACACTGCTGTAATTGGTCAGCATAAAAAAAGTGTAACTCACGTAATGAGATCATTTATTTTATGCTAAGATGCCAGGTTGACATTATATAACTGGGAAACAAGGTTTAGACGACACATCCACTGGAAAGAACAAACAGGAGCACAATGAGGTGTTTCGAGGTCGGTGATAATTATGACACAGATATTGGCTTCGTATGCCATGCTGGTTTGTACTCTGCACATGACAGGCAGCTCTGGACGAACGATATCCAAGCATGTCCATACCATGTAAACAAATTGAGCCATCATCCTTCGGTCATTTGACTGACCTTGAATTACCCCATTACTTGGAGGGAATGTGTACTATGGTCTGTTGTAGCAGTTATTTTGCACACTGAACAAGAATTGCACTTCTGAAGGAAAGTGGAATGATTTGGGATTCTTAATAATGGGGATATTTAGGGCTACTCAACTTAATACGACAAGTAGCCTACTAATGAGTGAAGAGAGCAAACATACGACGATGCTGCCAAAATGTCTGGACGCACAAAACCATGCAGCAAAAACTTTTGGAGACAAATTAATTTGCCATTTGTGTACCCAGTGCAGCTCATCCTCTAAATTTAAAAACGAAGTATTGTGGATTGCTGTCAGGTTGCAGAAGCTTTCTTTTCCATATATACATTCTTTTTCAACCTCGACTGCTCGATGGAGAGAAATCAGAATTATCAAAGATTGCAATAGAAATGAAAACGTGTTGAAATTAATTTCAAACACCAGATTGGAAACCTGATGTGACAGATGCAGCAATTGCCAGCTGTTTCCTCAAGATTCTGCAAGCTTTGAAAGTATTTATTGCATGGCCAGTAAAAAGGTGACACTAAAAACTAAAATTTTAAAAATCTTGCAAACAGTATGCCAGAACTAGAATTTGTGTTTGGAATGAAATTTTTCTAAAATCAACTTTTTAAAGGTGAAAATGTTAACGCCTGCAAGATTTGTATTCACCACTGGCAGGCAAGTCGAACACATCAAGAGATGAGTGGGAGATTTGAATCACTTGCAAAGGAGATAATGCTCCCTGATAAATCGTGTAAAGCAGCTCAAAAGCGTAGAGCATCTAAGAAAACCACAACGACCCCCATGACAAATTCTTACAGGTAATTCATGTTAATTTAGAATTAGAGCTGGCGGTATACATGTATATGTGTATTTAATTGATGCAGGGAATAAATAATAAAGGGACAGTGTCTAGATGAATATTATATTTTTAGCTTAAATGCTTCAACTTCTCTTGCCCCAACTTTCACTTGCCGTATCGCTCTCGACTCCTGGGTGCATAATATATACAAA
Source organism: Peronia verruculata (assembly GCA_038406235.1). Lineage (NCBI taxonomy): Eukaryota > Metazoa > Mollusca > Gastropoda > Systellommatophora > Onchidiidae > Peronia > Peronia verruculata. The sequence continues at coordinate 20,100 of JBCAUA010078929.1, read as the reverse complement.
GGGTCAGTAATGTGTCTCATTCGCATTCATTATTCTTTCGTTTGCGGAAACTCTCAGTTTGATCATAATTCCGACGTTGGTTTCTTCCTCACAGAAACAATCTTCGGCCAAGAAATGAAGGTTAAAGAGAGGTGGAGACGAGGGGGAAGAGGGGGGGGGGGGGGTGAAGGGAATAAGAGGATGCGACTGGGGTCTGAAGGGACGGATGCATGGGAGAAGGGGAGGAGACTTGGGTTAACGTTGGCCTGAAATGAATACAAAATAATATTAACAGGTAAGTTGATAACTTCACAGTTGATATGACATAATATAAAACACAAACACAGACACACACATACACAGACAGACACACAGACACATACGCCACCACCCCACCCCCATACCCCCACCCATACCCACACCCACCTCACACACAACAAGAACAAAAGAAACTTTGCAAGCGCTGAAAGGGGGAAAAAAAAGTGTGCCCCAGTTTCAGTTCACTTCTAAATTCTCACTTTCGTTTTCTTAGAATGTTCATATTGTTCGGGCGTATCCACCAGGCTGCTTTACCTTCTTTACAGATTTGAAAAAAAGATTATTGTGTGCAAGCAAACCAAGACCCACCTTACACACTGAATATCTGCGTGAAAAAGGTAGCTTGCAGACCTCAGAAACCATTGTTATCACATAATTTGGGGCAACGTTTGTCAGCGTCCACAATAACAAAAGTAGCTATGGAAGAGAGAGAGAGAGAGAGAGAGAGAGAGAGAAAGAGAGAGAGGTGCCCCCCTCCCCTTCTGTGGAAACTGGTCTGAATCCCGCAGTACTCACTTGCCAAGCATTCAAGCTTTCATTATGATTGCCACTTGGCAGAGACGTACGTCTCTTTTTCTGTTGCCTTGCATTGTGAAATAATTACTTTGCGGACAATTCGTATTATGTACATTAGTGGCTGATTATTAATTGTAAGTAAATTATTAATTGTAAGTAAAACCAATGAGATGTCCAGGAGCTGCGTGGTAGAAAAACAAACAGTTTACACCGCTGTTTCCATTTATTATGTGGCTAAAGGTCTTTGTCAAGAACAGATTTAGAAAGAGTCCGTAATGAAATCGTTGTTTGGAATATTAGCAAAACCATTAATTTGTGACACATGACTGCCCTACAGAGATTTGTGACCAAAATCTTATACTAAAGATTTATTTTGAGTGCCATGTTTTTTCCACGTGACACCCTGACATCAAAGTAATGTTACCTGCTTTTTTCCAAAATTGTTGTTTACTTTTCCCCAATTGTTGTTTATTTGAGATATCAGTTTGCCAAGATAAATAATTCATGCGTTGGGAATTGTTGGCCCTCGAGCCCTCCCTCCTCCCCTCCCCCCCCCCCCTCCTCGCCTCCCTTTCGAACCCAGCAAACTGCCAAGAATCGCCATAATTCAGTCAAAATGAAAATAAACCGCGAAAACAATATTAACCTGGTCTAGTCTTCCCACAGCAGGGGTTTCATCAACGGGAAAAAAGTAAATTATGAGGAAGGAAAACTTAGATTTAGGTCAAGGCAAAGCCGAAGCCAACTGACAGCAGAAAGCCTTGACTGTATTCAGCTGCCACTTTTTGTGTGCAGAGCCTAATTAAAGCGCTTTTTTGTCGAGGGCACTTTGTGCACTGCTTTGCATGACAATAACTGTCACCGTCCGCAGCCATCTCAGGCGAATGAGGTAAACTTTTGAGAGACATAGTATTGCTCGATCATTCGGGTGCTTGATCAGTCGTGGGCGGACTTGATTACTAAAGGAGTCGAGTATCTTCCACAACCGGTGATTACTTATTTTAGTTCTAACGGAGGAAGGGGGGGGGGGGGGGGAGGAGAGAAGATAATTCAAAATACCTCCACACCATAATTCCTAGACCTGCGTGGTCCATGACCCCAGATGATTTTGCTCTTTTCTGTAAACAGTTCCGGTTTACGAAAGTCTGGTGGACTGCAGCGACACGCACGCAATACCATCTCACAGGGAGAAAGTAACGTGTTTTTTTTTTTCCCTGGCATTTTGTTCTTAATAATCCAAGACCTATATTATGATAATAAAGATAGTGCCTGATGAAAGTTCAGATTTCAAGTAAGGCTGAGCCTTTGAGAAACCGGAAGTAATGTTCTGTGTAAATATAATGGTCTGTTCTTCAATGCTGGAGAGTGATTGACTTAATTAAAAAAAAAAAAGAACATCCATTTCTGATTGTGTCATCGCGTCATGAAGCTCATGGTTTGAGGGTGTAGAAAAAAACGAGGTAGGTTAACTTTTTTTCCGATTAAATGCACGGACCCAGCAGCATAGGCTACACATTCTCTTCTCTCTCACTCACACTGGCGATTCACAAAACATCTTATAGAGAACGCATTCTTTATTCATCACGATGGTGTTCGCTTTTTTGCTTAATTAATACCAGTCAAGTAAACCACAAACTGACACATTTGAATGTGAAAAAGTAAGATAATGGTCAAATATGAACACAGGCAATCGTTTTCCACACTCCTTGAACCAATAATTAGACGCTTCAATTGAATACTGAGCTATTTTCATTTTATTTAAAAGCGCACAGCCTTCCTCCATCAGTGTTTCAGATCTTTTATTAGGCCAATGATGTGGCATCATCACCCAGCCAGTATTTGAAGGCAGTGTGAGCATAATTAAGAAACTAATAATAATAATAATGATAATAATAATAATAATAATAAGATAGGCTTTGAAAGCCTATATCAGTTATCCCATTCGTCCTTGGCCCCTTGCCCGTGTAAGTATTACATGATAGCAAGTATGAACATTCAGACAGTTTATATATATGGTAGTAGGTAATTAAAGCTGTCAATTCATTGTTTGGAAAGTAGTACATGTACAGTGATCAGGAAAATTATGATGGGTCAGAAGAATTCAGAGATATTGGATCTATTTGACGGGCAAGCGTCACAAAACCTGAGGACCTCTTCAACTGTTCCACGGCGGGAAAAGACTAAAAATTAAAAAAAAAAAAAAAACCAAGGACACTGAAGGCGACTATGTAGAAAGAAAAAGAAGCAGAGCCCCCCCCCCCCTTTTTTATGTTTTTTTTTTTTTTAAGCATTGAATGCCCGATTTCCATAAGAATGGCCTGGTTAAGATAATAAATCTGTAATCGCCAAGTTCTGGAAACCCAATTTTGAAAAACAGAGAATTTTCAACTACCTCATTTCTGGGAGCCTCTAAAGAAAAAGAAACGGTGCGGAAATGCTTCTTTCATTTTCATTTTGTGAAACAGATTATTATGTCAAGGATAGAAAAATGAGAGAAAACTGAACGTTCAAGTTTTTAGATAAGCCTTTCCGACATGTAGCGCAATACAAATAAAAAATGCTAATTCACAAGGAAATGGTATATTTTCTGAAAATACAAAAATAGCCACTTTCTAGTCTCTATTGAGAAGGGGTTAAGTTGAATAAGCCCATGAATCCCATGAAAAAGAACAAACAGAACATGAAGAAAATAATGGAGCACTTAAAGAACTCTGCAATGCTTGTTTAGATTTATTTGTCATTTGCAAACCGCACTGATAAAGCTGTCATCGATACAGTGCAGGAAGATAAACCAGTGGAAATTTACTAGGAGATTAAGGAAAATCTTCAGAGGTATTTTTATGCAAGCAATTTGAATTTATCACATAGAAAAGATATCCTTTTTACTTAAAGGAGAAATTCAGTTGCAGAAAAAAAAAAATCTCTTCAGAGCATTTGTAAAAGCATAATAATATGTGAGGAATGTGGGAATCGCTGGAGGTGGTGCAGGCATTTTCAGTTAGTTTAAACGTTCTTCAGGTAATCCCCCCCCCCCCCCACCTTTTTTGTGTTTGTTTATTTGTTTGTTTTAAATAATCATTATTTGAAAAGACAAAAAAAAAAAGGGGGGGGGCAGGGGCTTGGGAGGCAGATTGGGACAGAAAGTGCGCTTTGGGAAAGGAAATGCCATTCTATAATATACATATTATATACGGTAAAGGGGGTCCTGTATTATAATATAATGTGTGTGCGTGTGTGTGTGCGTGCGTGCTTGTGTGTGTGCGTGTGTGTGTGTTTATCGTGTGAGTGCGTGTGTGTGTGTTATATGTTCATGTGTTTCTTAGATTTTTTTTTTTTCCGAAAAAATGACGTGAAACAGGAGAAGAGGAAGTTCCCTCCGTAAGCAAACAAGATAACTGCAGTAAACGCGTTCGCTTCATCATAGGGTATACGATCTCTGCCCTAATTCCAGACATTCAGCGGCGGTATAGCTCGTATATTCATAGAGCCACACAGTCATGCTGTATTCATATTTTTCATGTTCTGAGAAACAAACACGCAGGGGATGAAAAGTGCGGAATATCAAAAGTGATAATGAGAAAACACCCACCGAGTTAGAAGTGAATGTGGTAAGTTAGTAGTAGTGTGGGAATCGCTAGTAGTAGGTATTCAGAATGGGCGAGTCGAATAGAGTAGTAATTCTAGCCTGTGGGTGGAAGCTGGATGAGTGACTTAATAATAATGACTTTAATAATTAATGCTCATCACAAGAACTGACAACAGAGAGGAATGGAAGGCCATGATCGCCGATGTCTGCAACAGACCTGGCACATGAAGAAGAAGAAGACAGTATGGGGTTGGTTGGCAAAATTTTTGTGCTAAGAGAGACAGCGACCCCACCCACCCATGCACAAAGACACACAGAGACACAACGCGTGACACACCGACACACAAACACACGCGGGAAAAAAAGTCAGTTACCTCTCGGAAGAAAAATCACAATCACTCTTTTTTATTCTATGTAAAACATGGGGCTATGTTGCCTTCGCAGTCAACTAAAAACAGCGAAAGATTATTATTTGACAAACTTGCCTGACATCCTCACTTTCACGTAGCTGTCAGGCGATCCGCTTCGCCCCTGCTGGAAACTAGTGCCGACTAAAGACATACGGGGCATTCAGATTCATCTCAACTACGAGGAAGCTGAGCTTTGCCCAATGGCGGCGAACACAACTACAACAAACAATTCTCACGACCGTCACTGTCAACAATATTCCATATCGCGCTCCGGGCAGCCCAAGTTCTCCATATACCCCCCCCCCCTTCCCCGCCCCAAGGCTCTTAGCGTAGCGGGCACTGGAGACAATCCTCCAGCATCGTCGCAAAACTTCGGCAGAACACGGGAAGTAACAGTTACCGGTTAAAAGCTTATTCCGATTGGCGTAGGAAACGAGCGCTTGGGGCTACTTTCGGCGGTGGGAGAGCGCTTGGGGCTATCGTCTCTCACTGGGCACACACCACCATTCTCAAGCTGGGCAGCCCCCCCCCCCCCCAGCTAGTTAGGTGATCGCCACAGCTTGCCTGCCTTGCCCTGGGTGCGCAGGGCTTAGGGAGTGATCATCCTAACAAGTGAGCTGTAAATCAAAGATACAACAAGACTCGGACCAAGTGTCCCTGACCGACGAACGAGCAAACAGATTGACGACGACGCCCGCAAGACTGCAGTCGACAGAGAACTGGCTCGGCTGCGCACGTCGACATGGCGGTTCCATCAGAGAGAGGACTATACGCAACACCGATCGTAGTGACTGATGCAGTCCTGGACGCCCTACCCAGCCTCACAGTCATGGAGGAGTTAGATGCCCTACCTACAGAGAAGGAACTCAGTAAGCCATCGACTGCTTGTCTAGTGGGGAAGGTTTCCTCGGAAAGACGGCATCCTCCCCCCCCCTCCCCCAGACGTCACTACTGCAGCACCTCCATGAGCTCCCGTGTGAGAGAAAGACCACCTCCCCCACGACGCAAACATCGTCACTCTCTACAAAAATACAAGGAAGACCACAGAGACTGTAACAACTACCACGGTGCCACCTCCTCAGCGTTGGGGGAAGGTCTTTTGGCCGCATCACAGTGTGACTTCAAGGACCGTCGAACTACAGCGGACATGATATTTATTCTCACTACGCCAATTGCAGGAGAAGTGCCGAGAGCAATAGAAGCCACTGTACATCACCTCCATCGACCTGAAGAAAGCTTTCGACCTGGCCAGCAGAAAAGGACTCTTCAGCCTCTTGGATCTCCCCTCCCTCCCCCCCTCCCCCAGACTACTTCCATTCACGATCGAGGGCATGCACAGCACAGTCTGTTTTAACGGTGGCACATCCGAAACCTCCCTGTGAGCAGCGGCGTGAAGCAAGGCTTGCGTCCTGGCGCCGACGCTGTCTGGGATCTTCTCAATGCTCTTTCAGGATGCTTTCAGTATGCTTTTGCCATTGTTCAACATCGCCCGTTAGGACAAAAGGTTAAGAAGCCTCATCCGATAAACGCTGTTCGTAGACGACGCGGCGCTGACGTCTCACACTGAGGCTGCTCTACACGACCTAGTCAGGTGCCTGTCCCATGCCTGTAAGGAACTCGGACTGACCATCAGCCTAAAGAAGACAAACATTCGAGCCCAGGGCATGGACACAGCGCAGCATTACCATCGACGGTTGTGGAAACTTTCACTTACCAGGGGCGCACCGTTGCCGGCTATCTCTCCCTGGACACGACTGTCCAGCAGGATTGTCAAAGCCGCCGCAGTCACAAGCTGAATAAGCGTGTGTGTCTGAAGCAACAGCCAGCTAACAGTGAAGAGCACCAGGCCTGTACTCAGCTTTGCTGTGCGGAGCGAGTCCTGGACTGCCGGCAGAAAGAAGCGGCTCAACAGCTTCCACCTACGTTGCCTGCCGCTTCCTTCAGGTCAAGTGGCACTCCTTAACAGAAAACGCCTCATGTGGCTAGGCCACGTACGCCGCATGGACGACGGGCGCATCCCAAAAGACATGTTGTATGCGCGAGGGTTCCCGCCCCACAGGAAGACTGCAGCTCTGGTTCAAAGACGTCTGCAAGCGGGACAGGCAGCCGACATTGACCCAGACACTTAGGAATGCTCTGCCGACAACCACTACCAGTTCTGGAGAGCCACTGTCAGTGATAAAGAAGGCACCAGCTCGCTGGCAAGAGGGCAACGAGTAAAGCATGAGTAGCCTCTGTGGCATTTGAATGTTCGCGAGACGGGGCTTCTCTGGGGTGGGGACTCCGCAGACAAATCTAGAAGATGCCATCCCCCAATCTTAGAGCATTGTCTCTCCAGACAGAACGAATACCGACGTGTTTCTCACATTGGCTTTTTTCACATCACACAGTATGTGCTGGAAAACAAAATCATCGCCGCCTATTCCACCCGCGAGATCTTGCGCCATGCAGACCAATCACATCAGTATTTCACCAGTAAGCACCCTTTATGCAGAATGTCAAGATTTTGTGTATGCATAACAACAAGACACGACAAAAATCTAATCGCAACAACTGGATAAACAATCCAATGGTTATTCTGTAGCTGTTAACCGTCTCACAAATTTCATCTCACAAATTTTATGGACATGCTTGCTATATAAAGAGAAGACACAAAAAGTATGTCCTTATTTAATGTATTATTATATAGCCTTATTTAATGTATTATTATAGATAGAGTCTTCTGAATCTTACTGTAAAAAAAGGTGTGTGTCACTTGGGGTCCAAAATGGATCAAGATTTTCAAACAAGCTTGACTAGAAGACAAAAAGTCCTCGCCCCTCGCCGTGTCTATTTTGTCTGAAATGGAGGGGCGCACACCAAATTCAAGCAAAACGGTGCATTTTATATACAGTACGACATTTGTACGAGGTGATCGGTCAAACGCTGAAAGAACACAGGCAGCAGTATCTGCAAGCTACATTGGTTCTATCACAGCCTATGAGACTGCTTTGCATTTCTAATGAGCCTTCGGCGCGTCTGTTATCGAACGTCTTAAGTCAACAAGTTCTACATTAACCGAGTTTTGTTGGCCCCACCGACTTTCTCTCCCGCAGCGGCTCTCTTGGCATTGATATGCAGCCATCAGCTGACACATCAAGGCCGGATGAGTGTGCCCTCAAAATTTAAAATGTAATCGGAAAGCGGATGGAATACGCAAAATATATAGTATAATCGATCGATCCCTATATATATATATATATCCGCAGAAATGATATTGGCCTGATGATATAACCTTAGAATCCAGCTAAACAAAACTAGTGGAAAAAAGAGGAGGGGCGTTATTTACCTAGCCAAAAGGAAATGAAATAAAGACCTTCCTGCATCCCGCCCCCCTCCCCACACGCACCTTACTCCATGAAAAAGAACATACTGGGTAGAAAAAACCCTCAGGAAAAAAGAACACAGTGGTAAAGGTTTGTTGTTGCACCTGTGGCCATTATTAGTTCAGGAACAACTCAAGTCCGATAGGACCAGAACAAGGAGCCCCAGGGTCAAAAGTGAAAAAGGGGAGGGAAAGAGAGGGAGAGAGAGAGAGAGAGAGAGAGAGAGAGAGTACAATAATAATAGTGCATTTACAAACGTTAAGCGCTTTACAATCCTATCACTACCCCTACAGACCCAAAGAAGACACTCATGAACGTCCTCAGCTTTATTATACAAGGCAACAGGCGTTATCAGTCTAACAAAATCAATCACTGTCTGATGTAGTCGGGTACCCATTTAAAAACCTGGGTCGAGTCAGGAAATTTGTGTAAATTCTCTTTCCCAAGGACCAAAATGTCGGGACCAGTCAGGATTCGAACCGAAGACTTCAGGACCCGAGTCCGACGGTCCAACCACTAGGCCACCGACACCACAATATATAACAAGCACGTGTAAATAACGGAAATTTCCACTACTTTTTCACAGTACTTGGAAACTTAGAAAATTCAGTAAAATTCAGTATGTGATGAAATTTGTGATAATTTTTAACTGTTTGGTTCACATTTTCTTCGAATACGAGGAGTGATTTTGTCTTGGGAAATGCCTTTGGTAGTTAACTAGTTGGGCTGCAAAAATTGCGTATCTAGAGTCAGTGCATGCAGTGGCAGTCTCAACAAGCATCATCCGTTTTAGTTTTTTTTTTTTTTTTCTCTTGAATTTCACCCACACTTCCGACTCCAAAACTAATCTTGAATTTCAAAAATTTAAGAGCGTGCCCTCTCTGTTCAGCTTGGTGCACTACGCAGCACTACTATTTGCAACTGTGGGGAAAGAGCGGAATGGTAATGATATTCTTTTTCTTCTCCCTTTTCTCTTCCGCGTTGATTTTTTAATCTGACCAGGAGCTAGAGGCGTGATGAACTCTGATATGGGGTTGAGTATGGGAAACAAAAGTGTTAATTCAAGACATACAAAAGTGACTGGAAGAGGAGGAAGAGACAGAAGAGCAAAATAACTATTAATAACTGTTTATTAGATTGTGGAGCAAATCGTTGAAAAAAAAAAACAAAACTGGATAACACTCAGATCATACTGATAGGGCTCATGATTCACTACTATCGTTTTAACGATAAATCTGCATCACTGCAAAAATATTTATTCAAGTCTTTTCCTTTTTCGTGAATTTTATTGCATTTCACTGATCATTGGGACTTATTTAATTCACAATTTCTCGTTTCATTGGCTGATAATAACATAGCTCATATATTCATCATGCCCAATAAAATTTGTCATGCCCACCAATAAAATTTGTTGTATTAGCTCCCCAATAACAACAAAAAAATCCGTCCATGTCAGTTTTCACGACCTCGTGCCCCCACTTCAAGGCCGCTGTGCAAACATTACCTAGTTTTTTTTTATATATATACACATCCGCTGTTGTTCCTATAACAACCCGGGACAAACGGGAAAAGACAGGCAAAACTTAAAAAAAATAAATCCAAAACGAAATAGCAAAGGGATGCACATTACAATAGTGCATCACTACACTGCCAACAGAGGGGAAGTAAACCAATCACTAAACGCATCACCTAATTCCCTCTGCCGCGGCGGAGGATGTTGGTGGATTCCTCCCCCATCTCCACGCCCGCCCCCGCCCCCCGCGCACATACACATCTACCAGCGCGATGACATCTACCCATCCATGGCAAAGGGGGCGGGGGTAATTTTAACCCGGGGGTCGGAAGAGGGGGAGGGGTCGGTAGAATTACACACACACACACTTCAGTCGTACATAGGCCACCATTAATTAGGTATTTTTTTCAAAATCACATGACCTAGGAAAAACATCGCTCACATGTGGCTTTGTTTATATGATGTGTGACAAGTTTGAGAGCTCATCATTCGTCCAGATTTGTCTGCCATGCGCAGAGCAAGTAAACAAAGTCACATGTGATTTTGAAAAAAAAAAAAAAAATACCTAATTTAATGCCTCCTCAACTTTGCAATGTCTCTATCCCAAAACCATGCACTCATGGAAACAAAAACATAACTTAGGCAAAAAGATAGGTTTTGGGGGGGCAAAACCCTTTATTTTTTTCGTCTGTTTTCAGAGTTCAGCTCTGGACCAAGATTCTTTAAGGAAAGCTTTCACACCACCAAATCTGAGCTCAAACTGAGCACGAGCCAAAAACATCCCGTGACCACCAAGGCAGAGATAATTCAAACAAGAACTTGCAGAGAGAGGGGTTCATCAAATTTTCCAGAGGTTCATCACATACTAAATAGAAAAAGTTAACATGTTTAAGTTTATGAAATAGCTGATTTTTAATATATATTCAAATCATTATTTTCACTATGTGTGTGCTTCTCATAAAGAGATCATGCGCTTTTGGTCTTAATAGAAATTTTGTTTGTCAACCACCAAAAAATCTATCCCACTCAGATTCAGGTCTCGACATATTTTGGGCATAGGGTTTCTTTGGGGAAACCATTAAGACAAAAAAAATCAACTAGTCAAGATTTTTTCCTAGTGCGTTACGCCGATAGAAGAAGCAAAAAACCCAATGCTTCTTCCTTTGAAGCTTAAAAAAAAAACATTGAAGCTTAAAAAATAAATTTTTAAAAAATCACTTGATGACTTTCTTTGTTTAAATGAAAATCTTGATGTTCTTGTCATCTCTATATATATAAAATACACTAGAGAACCGGCGGGCCCCCTACGTAAAAGATAAAAGCGTGCTCATCTCGATGTTGATATTGATTAAAAACTGAATGTCACTCAAAAAAAGAAACCGTGTTCTGAGCGCGTCATATTTCGAACGTACAATTCGGATCAAGCAGCCTCGCGAGTTATCAAAAGTAGAAAGTAAGCTGTTTTCGGGTTTTTGAACATAGAAGATCCATATGCAATTTTGTAATATATCAATGGCAGTGTCTATTTACGCAACTGGGTCATCTTGAACACTCGTCGGACCTACTACATGTTAAAGTACTACTGCAGGTTCACACCAGACGAATGTGCGAGATGTACACACACACAGTCTCTCTTTATCATCAATTTTTTGTTATTAACACACCAAAACTTAATTTGTCGGGCGAACGACTTTTAAGTCGTTTAACTGAGGTCTACTGAACATCGCTCTAACGACAGAATGTTCAATCTATCTTTATCCTCGTCATTCAATAAATTCGTCATTCAATAAATACACCAAACTGAAATTGTCGGGCGAAAATACTTTTTCACTCTTACCGCTGCAATAAAATTTCACCGACTGTCGGCGCTCCCATGATTCAGCGAAATGCATCGGGGTTACGTCGATGGCATATCAGGAGGTCTGAACGGCTGGACTAGGCAAACTTTCAAGTGATCATAATAACCGAATCGTTGTAGACAAAGATTTTTGAAATCAGCGCCCAAAAAATTCAGGAGACATTCAAGTAGAATTTGCTTTTCCATCAGTAGTAATAAAGAAAATATTTTTTTTTCCCCAAATGTACGAGAAAGAGACCTAAGGAGTCATTTTCAATAATTTGACACAGAAAAGGATCCTCCTATAATGGATACTGCTGACTGCGAAGGGCTTATTTAATCAGTGCGGTCTTCAAAAGACCGGTCCTCATGATACAATAATAAAAAGATTGTGCAAATAGAGACAATTGCCAGGAGACAAACATTGAAAGGTAGTATTTTCAATTACATCACTGTTATTTTTTAAACACAGCACAATATGTTTCTTCAATTAAAGCGCTCGAACATACTGAAAAATTGTGCACAAGAATATGAGAATAGTGGTTCTCAGCTTTCCTTCGTATCATCCGTTTTTATCTTTCATCACTGTGATGGCCGCTAGATCTCTATCTATTTATATTATTCTCTTCCCCTTTCTTCATCTCCCAATTCGTTTTCTCACAATCTCTGCAACAGTTCAAAAAAAACTTCATCATAAATCATCATCAGTCTAATTTCTAAAAATACAATAGAACTGTCTGACCGGCAACTAGCAAAACAATTCAAGATAAACAAATAACATAGAAAGAAATCTTAAAACAACTTAATTGTGATGATAAATTCTCTGCCAAATTTTCGAGCCCGCTTGGCTATATAATCGGTTTAATTTCCATTTAATTGGATGACCTGTAATCGCACGTTTAGTACTTTTGAATGCCTTATAGGCCTGTTTTATATATATAATATATAATGGGTTTTTGCTTCTACGTTCTTATATTAATTTTATGGTAAAGCGTTTTGAGATTTCGTGTAGAAAGCGCTTTTTTACAAAATCATCATCCTATATTTACCATTTTATAAAATATAAAACTGTCAGACGGGCAACTAGCAAAACAATTCAAGAAAAACAAAAATAACATAGAGAGAAATATATATATAACTTGATAGTGATGGTCTCTGCCAAATTTTCGAGTCAACTTGACTCTTCTTCAGGGTCATATATATATACTAAAGGGTGAAATATTACAGGAATACCCTGAGTGAACAATAAAAAACAACAATCCAAATGCACAGTTGTCTAAATCTCTGGAAAAAAATACAGTATTAAAAAGCATTAGTTGCGAAAAGGGAGATTTCGTAAAAAGGGTTCATCTATATTCAACCCTCCACAAATTGAATGGCACTTTAGAGTCCATATCCATTTAGACTCAAGCTCCAAAAGTTTCCTCTAGTGAGCCCGACTGCAGACCGGTTATATGACTCACATATAGATTAAAATGATGCCCTACAGGGTTGGTTTTCTTAGTCCTCCTAACACTACTCTTATGATTAGAAAATCTTGTTCGCAATGCTATAAAAATTGTCTTGCCCACATATTGTTTGTTGCACATAACGTACACGTGATGACATAAATCAAATTTTTGCTATTACAGTCTAAAGGACTTTTAATGTAATGCTTTTTGTTTTGTTGCACTGCTGTGGATATATAGTGATGACACTCAGTGGCATGCGGGCAACATACACTTAGGTTAACCGCAAGGTCGGAAATAATTCTGATCCTATTTACCATAATTATTTTAGTTTTATCATCAAAAGGAGACAGGAAAAATATATGTTCATGCTGTGTCTCTTGTTGCGAGCGGTTTGCTGTAAATCTGACTACACGGACGACCGATTCTATGCATGTGAGAACACACCACTCGTTCTTATGTCGTTACAGCGATGTAGTTAGAACGATGTCGGCAGAACGACGCTTCTGTTGTGGACGCACAGTAAGGGTTGACTTTTTAAGCTGGTCGATGGTCCCTGCGGGGTTGATCTAGTTCATTTTAATCATTTTAAAAAAACAAAAAAACTGGCCTTTAGTGGAAAGTTTTCTTGTCTGCCGACAGGTGGGGACAGCGCTCGTGATTTTTCCATTATCGTGGGTAACGTACTCAGGCTCGACATGTAGACTCGGCCCTCATGGAATTCCTGTGATTTTAACTTTTGTGACATTACAAACCAATATATTTCTGAAAATATTTGCTTCATCTAATGTAAGTTCAAAGAATAATAAAACTTTAAGCCCATCTAAAAGACTATGTTGTTTATCTGCGATGACACTACTTAATCGTGCAGCCTTTTATAGTGCCAACTAGAATGGCAATTATCATAGACTTCAAACAAAACCTAAAGTTACTTTTTTTTATACACATAAATATTTAAACGTAAGCCTGACTTTGTTTCGAGAAAATTGGATACAGCGCTCAGTAGTATATAGTAAATCGATTTATTAATGTTTGAGCAAATTTATGTAAATTTTCCAAGTAATGGTCGAGCAACAGTAATCATTTATCAAAATGGTTATTTTGACCTTTATTTGAATATCATTGCATTGTGAGTCATTAAAAAAAAAAAAAACTATGTTAAATCTGAATGCGTTATATTTGCTGTGATGTTTGACCATAGATATAATTTTTTGTTCCGTTTTGTTGACAGTTGTGGAAAAATCTTTACATTTCAGTTTTAAAGAAATGGTCCCGTGGCTTTTAAAATGAATGACAGTGTGAGGTGTGTGTGTGCGCGTGTGTGTGGAGTGTGCGTGAGTGACAAGATTATACAAACATGATGTACTTGGAGGGTATGGAGTCTCCTCGAGTTGTCAATAGCCCCTTAATACAATTACGTCGTGCAACGGATGGTTTTAACACTTACTGTCATCAACAAATATTAACTTTTTTTCAGTAAATGAAACAAAGTGCCAATATTCTAATTTCTAGAATATGTGCACCTGCTGAATTTGTCTGATTTGTGCAAAGTTGAGCACACGTCTCTATTTGATGAGCAGTCGATTTTGGTGGAAAAGGTCTACAGTTTCATGTAAATGACACCAATGAGTTAGAAGCCAATTTAACACCCGTGTTGAAGCAGTCAATATTATGAAAGTGAATTTTACAGCTACTGTGAGGTGCCTTTGAAAAGGATAATTTTTTGCCGCTTTAAATATTTTTAATAACGTCTTGTGTACGCTTTCAACAGTACACACAATATAAATGATCTTGGAGCTTTTACTTAAACTCAATTCTGTTTGCACGGGACCTAATGCAGTTTGCAATCGTTGTACTTCAATCGTTGTTTTAGATTTCTACATCAGTTTCAAGCTGACTGAGACAGCTGGACAAATTGATCAAGTATCACCTTACATATTTGAAATGATAAAAAAAAAAACAAAAAACTTTAACTGCTAATGTCTCCAAAGTTTTCTTAGTTGTTCTTTTCTTTTTCGATTCAATTAATTCACTTGATGGTAACCTGAATATCACACACTGGGTAAACCTGTTAATGATATATTAATGGTACCTATTTGGTACCTATTTTTAATTACATCTGTCTTGTTCAAGATCCCACTGTGATCCAAAGTAGTCGCCTGGAGTGCAATTTCTGCAGAAATTACTCTGAACATGCCATGTTTGTGTCTCTCATGAGATTTTTTAAAGGAAAGAAGCATGTGCTTGTGATTCAAATTCTTTTGCGTTGAGGAACTTAAATAACGTTCCAATTTCATGGTTTGCTATTTTAGGAGACAGATATTCATGAAACGTCCGTTAAATTAATTAGTGAGGGATAATAAGATGGATACGGCAGATAATGTCAGGTACGACACCGATTTCGCTGCTAAGGCTGTGGACATTGTGAAAGCTGTCTCAGGCTACTGTTCCCTGATGCTCATTTTATTAGGATGCGTGTGCAATCCTCTCTCATTCTGTGTCTACAGTCGGAAGACTTTCAGAAGAACTGCTATGTCATTGTACCTCCGTTTTCTGTCAGTGGTGGATCTTGGAGCTCTTCTCACTGGTTTAACCCGGCAATTTCAAATGTCAGTTTTAGACTTTGATGTCAGAGAAAACAGTTTGTTGTCATGCCAGTTTCAATTCTTCACAATGAACGTCTTCGTATTCTGTAGCAGCTGGACTTTAATAGCCGTGACCACAGAGAGGGTTATTTCCATTATAAGACCACAGGTTGTAAAGGGTGTGTGTTCAATATCTCGTGTTTGGATAACATTAGTGATCATTGTCATTTTATCTGTTGCTATCAACTCTTTAACATTTGTCTTGTTTGAGTACCGTCAAGTTCATGATAAAGGTACGAATCAAACGTTACGCTTCGACTGTGATGTGTTCTTTGGAGGAGACATTGTTTGGTGGGTTGACAGCTGGCTGTTCACATTTGGTCCGTTTCTTAGTCTTACAGTGTTTAACATTATCATTTTACGAGCTGTCGTTAAGAGCAGAAAAAGGGTGGCAAAAATTACTAAAAGGACTGCAGCTTGCGACAGCGTACGGCATAATGCAAGTACCCAGACATCGGTCCAAGCAGATGTAAAGCAGTTCGCAAGAAGAAATTTTAATGCTGTCTCACGGATAAATAAAAAAGAAATGTCTCTTGCTGTAACACTGCTAACAATCAACTTTGCGTTCATTTTCTGCAATTTTCCTATTTGCTTATATGGATTTGCATCGCATATATTTGCTGAAGACGATGCATTACGTATCTCACTGGACAGGGTTTTTGTCTTGCTGATGTTCACAAACAACTCTCTAAATTTTTTCCTTTATTGTTTCACTGGTACGAAATTCAGGAGAGAAATTCGTTCTTTCTTAGATCATTTATTGAAATGTAGATGGAATCTTATGTTTCAGTGACCCATCTTAATTACTGTGAAATCCATTTCAGGTTATACATAACTGAATCGTAAAGATCGTTTGTATAACAATACAAAAATCATTGCCTAGTCTGATAAATAAAGTCGTTACAAATGTTGAAAATCCACTCTCAGGCTTTTCTGCAAGACAATGTTAAGAGGAAGAAAGAAACATAAAGCCAATGTGAGACTAATGAACTAAAAAAATGTGACCATAACTTTTTGTTCCATTTTGTTGACAGTTGTGGAAAAATCTTTACATTTCAGTTTTAAAGAAATAGTGCTCGTGGCTTTGAAAATGACAGTGTGAGGTGTGTGTGTGTATGTGTGTCTTAAGGTCACTGAACAAAGCGATTTGTTTTATTAGCAAGGTGGGAGTATTGATAATGTTCGAAGAAATTCGTCTCTATCTGATAATGCATGCCATTCATCGCATTTAAGCGAAAAGATGGTGTACTGAATGTCATTACACCTCAAAATTACTAACATCAGATTTTGATAAGACGCTTTATAGGTGTTACTTTCAGAATGCCTTTGCCATTTTAGCCTTGTCATTTAACGACATTCCCTAGGACTAGGTTTAGACAATCTCCCTGTTCATCTCCTGGCCCTGAAATAAGTTTCTCTGATTGCCTTTTGTCATGTAACCTTTGATCTTAATACTTTTGATAACATCTCTTAAGATGGAGGGGTATGCTCTGTGGCTCAGTCCCTGGTAATCCTTACCTTTCGTGAAAATATTTGTGGGTGATATTCCCTATGTCATGTTTCTGGGCCCTCTATAGGATAAGAGGAATTAAAGTATCTTCCCCGCCCCCCCCCCCCTCCCCCACCTGCCTTCCCTACCTTCCGAAGTTGTTTTTTTTTTTTCTCTCTGAATAAAGAGCCACTTATCAGGCAGTATTTTTAAGTAGACTCTATAGCAAGCAAGTTTTTTTTTTTTAATTTTTTATAGCTCATGTCGGTTGATGACAATTTCACCACTTGAAACGGCAATTTATTAAAAACTAAATGCCCGAATAAATAAAATTTTACTCATCCAGTACGGATCCTTCCGGCATATCTCCGATCATGGTGAATGCTATCTTAGCTTAGCAATTGAAGATCTCGAGTGCTTAAATAAATCTCATGTTGAGTACTTCTGTCCTATGCAAGATAAAAAAAAAACATCAGATACATGTGCTTTCAAATACCCAGAACAGCTTGTATTTGTATATTATGTTTTTATTTTTTAGTTCACTTCATTTCAGTTCATGCATTAAAAAATCCCTTATGTCTTTGTATATTTGTTCCCTTGAGTATTTCATTCGTTAATTGCTCTTTTTGTAGTCCACGTATTTTTATTTTTAAGATTACATGTTAAGGTCTCAGATAAATGAAAATAGAGAATTTTATTAAAGAAAGATTTGCTGCATCTGTTGAACAGTTAGTGTTATTGTTATAAAGCTAACAATACAAAATATTGAAACATAAGCTCGAAAACTTGTTGTGTTTGTTGAGGTTATTTAAAATTACGTTTCTACATGGGAGCATTATGGTGAAATTATAAACATCCTGTCTTGGCTTCCCTTTTATCAGTCTTCTTAAAATAATTCTTTAATTCTGAGGCCTTTGTCTTTTCCTGAATAGTAGTGTGATGTCTTTTCCTGAATAGTAGTGTGATGTAACTCTTTATTGTATTAGTAGGCTACATTGTACGTCCTTATGATTCAGACTTGTAACTAAAGTAATATTAGAAAAAAAAAAAAAAAACTAGCTTGACATGTGTAGTGCTGATATAAGAGAAAGCCCGTTTTTTAAACTTAATCACGAAGTCAAACACATTCGATCTCAATTTCTATTTATCTCAATTGTTATGATTTTCAAAGATTTTTTTTGAGGGGGTGGGGTTCCTCTTGATCAATGTAATCGGCGTGTTTAATGATTTTATATCCATTCCAAGGACATTTTGGACATAGAATAAACAAGCACTGGATAGACATGGCTAATTTGAAGAAATAGGATAGGAATTTCTCGAACTCTCAACAAGGATTTCTCGAACGATTTTTGTCACCGCATGAGTGTCATGTCATAATGGTTATGTCCCATTAGCAATTCCTCTATTCCTAAAGCCCGATTCACACGTAGGGTAAAATGCTCTTAAGTTTGTCACAAAGAAATGTCCCTTTCCCTTCGGCCTGGAGGTTTCTCCCCTTGGACTTATCCCTCACGTGTGTTCCTTGCGATTGCCACATTTACATGTAGCGTTCTGTCTGTCGACCCTGTGTTGTTTTACACTATTTTTCACTGTTAGATTCTATGCATACCTAGAAGCAAAAGATGTCAGAGACGGGTTTATGATTTCTTTCTATAACGAAGGAAGTGTGCCTTGGCCAAAAATATGCTTTTCATTAAATTAAAAATATAAAGATGTAGTTTCCTTGAAAGACATATATTTTACTATTGTTTTATTTAAGATAATATTAAAGTATTTATGATTTGTTTTGGAAAGATAATTATTTTATGCGGCACGCACAACATGAAACCAATACGATATGCTTTTTAGCTGTTGTTGAATGAGCCTGCATAAGCAAAGTATGCCTTTTATATATAATAAATGCATAAAAATTCCGAGAGACAAAATGGGAGACATTGCTAATGCCGCACATGATGTACATAAAAGTACCCCAAGCTACTCGTTTGTGAAAAAAAAAATAATAATTTTACTATAGAGGTACATCATGGACCCAATGGATCCACGAGGAAGCCTACATTGTTAATGAACACCACTTGAGACCATTAATTTTTACTAATTTTTCCGTAAGCATTTCGCAGGTTGCTGATTTTTTAAACTACAAAGTCTTTATCCGCCTCGGGCTCAAAGGTTTTTTAACATTATTGACAAGCTCCTGGTAGCTTTTTTTTTTTTTTTCTCTTAATACTCGGTTGCTGTATTCTTTCCACTTTATTCTCCACAGACATTCATGTGAAGGGTACGCGTCAATAAATATCAGAACTGATTCTTATGACAAGGTTGCCATGATAGCACAGAACAAGATACAACACATCTCAAGACTGAACAACACACTCAACACTCGTGCGACACGGGCCTACTATAGTGTACTGTATGAACACGTAAGCCCCTAGCGTTCCCTATTGTGCTTTGGACAAAAAAAAAAACAAACAAAATAATTTAATTTTAAAACCAAGCAATAAAAAGCGATCTGTACGCGCAAGTGTTACTAATTTTCATACGCTGATAACGAATCAGAACTTAGTTTTTTAATTTGATAAAAAAAAAATTGATTTTTTTAATTCTCAAAAATTTTTCCTCACCCGGCGGCACTTCAAAGGAAATCTCGTACCGCAGGGTCGGGCGCTAAAATTCAAGCAGTGCTTGATTTTCTGGATCGGTCGTGGGGAACGTGCGTTTGGCACCAACGGAGGTGGGGATCGTCCTCAACAACCTGAATTGGACCTCAGTGTCTAGAGATTGACCCCCAAGGGACTGTTCCTCCAGGCGATTCGCTACCTGTAAATCGGCTTTTAATCTTTGACCAGATAGAACCTGTGAAAATCCCCTGCCTGAAATTGAGCCTTTCTCTGTTTTTGATGTCTCTATATTCCATCATATTCTTGATAGATAGATAGATAGATAGATAGATAGATAGATAGATAGATAGATAGATAGATAGATAGATAGATAGATAGA
>JBCAUA010078928.1:0-41153 GCA_038406235.1 Peronia verruculata | reverse complement strand
GTGGCTGGCCTCGTGTTCTGCTGCTCGGGTGTGTAGGTGCCTTATGGTGCTTCCTATATACACTTCCTGGCATTTGTTGCATGTGGCAGCGTATACACACATTCTTTTGTGGCAGATTTTTGGGTCATTAATAGGGCAGTTTCAAAAAAAGACGAGGGCGTAGAACGCCCAAAATTTGCTTGAAACAACACAACTCAGCAGTGAAGCGCTTTGGCAAGAGAATTCTCTCTTCATTTCTTATACACTGACACAATGCTGCTCAAAAGAAACATAGACTCTCTTAAAAAACTTAAATTTGTTTAATTATAGATATTTTAACTCACAATAATTTTAGATAAATTATATCTCAGTTTGGAGGACCATCGTTTTTTGTTGTTTTTTTTGGACATTCTTAGCATTTCATTCTTTTCAGACGATTGGATTTGACCCCATTATATCTGCCGAGGAGAGTGCGAAGTTCAATACTGAATGGCTTCAGCTGGAGGACATTTGGCGCAGAGCCGATTACATCACAGTACATACACCACTGATACCTCAGACTAAGAGTGAGTGATCTTTAGTTTTCATTGTCTGAACAAATGGGAAAATGAGAGACAGAAAAATGAAATCTTTAAAGCTCTTTGCCTTTTGTCATCCCTGATGTATGTGAAAGAGAGCAGTACCATTTGTGTCATGTTTCATGCTTGTCTTACTTAAAACAACAACTCACCAGGGACTGCTACTGAGCTTTAAAATATTTGTACTTTTCTTTTACCCATGTTTCTTGGTTTTAAGCTCATTCTCAAGATATCTTAAACAATAGTTGTCATGTTCCCTTGGGTTTGGTTGGTAAATTAGTTAATTCTTGATAACTGTTAAGCCTTAAAACTGTTCGTTGTTCGTGACAAAGGATTCTACACCGTCGATGAGTCCAGTACCGCAGTTTTGTTTTTGAGGATTTTGCATTTGTTTTTATGGTGGTCTGTGTTTGTGACATTACCATGTATCTGAATGAGCCAAATGCTGAGATATGCATTGTTCAATAAGGCAGAAAAGGGGAAAGTTTTCTAAATAAAAAAACAAAATAAACCCCGAACTATTCACATACTTTAAAAGTACAAAAGATGCGAGTAATAATATTTTGTCTAATAGTAAAAACACACAGGTTTGTTTATAACAAAGGCAAATTTGAAACGATATACATGTATATATGTTCTAAATTTCATCTCCATGAACTGTGAAGTGATGTATTGATGAATATCTGACAAAGATAAATAGATAAAATAGTCAGGTTTAGGAGGTAAAAATTTTAAATCAGTGCTTGTCCACAATAGGTTAGGAGACACAAGCGTGACAATGATGTGTCATCTCAGAAGACAATATATTTGTTTGTCTTGCCACATTAGTTTTGCACTGTCAGATTGAAATTGACTATTGTCTGTTAGTCATTTTGATATAAGACTTATTCAGTTATTCAAGATCTTTATGTTAGTTCTCATAACATACTGCAGTGGTATACTTCCTATCTTAATGTAAAAGATAAAATATTACATGCCAAATTTTTCTAAATTTAGTATCTCGTGGTTAATTTAAATTCATAGTTAGATAGAGAAAACAGATACATGTCAGTTGTAAAAAGAAAAACAAATGATTAATTTCCACAGATCTCATAAATGATGCAGTCTTTGCAAAATGCAAAAAAGGAGTGAAAGTTGTGAATGTCGCTCGAGGAGGCATCATAGATGAACAAGCTTTGCTCAGAGCTTTGGAATCAGGCCAGTGCGGAGGGGCAGGTCTAGATGTATTTGTAGAGGTAAAGCTAGGATGTACACTAGTCCTTGCTTACGAATCAAAAGCAAATTTTCTTTCAACTCGCTACAATAGCCTGTCAGACTTATGCCAGAATGCATACCTCATGGCATTCCTGAGTGTAAAAGCTACCAGATAGGGTTATTAAAAAGAAATGTGCAAGTAGAAATATGTATTAATCCATTAGAACCATAAAGTATTTGGCATATCAAATAACTTATGCTGTAAACAGTTTTGAAAACAGCTATTATCTTAGAGCAATGCTGGTGTGTCCCAAGTCACAGCTGTTTAGTGAGACTTTCT
The DNA here is from genome assembly GCA_038406235.1 of Peronia verruculata. Taxonomy (NCBI): domain Eukaryota; kingdom Metazoa; phylum Mollusca; class Gastropoda; order Systellommatophora; family Onchidiidae; genus Peronia; species Peronia verruculata. Next base: position 39,062 of record JBCAUA010078928.1, on the reverse strand, counting down.
TTTATCCTACTATTACATCTAGCATCTGATTAAGAATGTGTGAAGATTTTACAAGGAGATTAGAATTGTTAAACATTAATTTTTATTATTTCGCTGTGCTTGCAAAAAAACTAGTATCTAAAGTATCTTATAGTTCTGTGCAAGAAGCCTACTGCTTGTGGTCTTGTAAGGAGAGGGCTTGTGAACATACAGTCTAGTTTAAACCAGTCTCAGAGCTAAAAACAAGTATTGAGTTCAAACAAGGTGACATCAACCAGTACAATCATAAAAATGAACAATAATGAGATCATTACTAACGGTTGACTTCAAGCAAGAAATTTCTTCAAGCGAGTTCACTTTAAGTAGACTACTTTAAGTAGACTGCACTATGTTTTGAAAGTGAGAGGCTGTGCTATGAAACAGAACTAACTTTTTCAAGCTGTGTTTTTTTTTATGTATATCTATATTTATTTTTGGTTTGTGAGGAATTATGATACCCAGATCAAATGCACATGTTGTGCTATGAATTTGCCCAGTTCTTTACAAACAATAAACATGCATGTTTTTTTAATTTATTGATTGATTTTTAAAATTTTTTTTTTACAATTTTAGGAATATTTTACGGCACTGTCTATTTGGGCCTATTGGCCCAGCTAGATCTGTTTGGCCCATTAGTGCATCTCTTTCTCTCTGTCTGTATGTAAGAAAGTTATTGTATCTGGCTAGCTATGTAACGTGTGGGGCATGTGTGTGTGTGAGTGTGTCTCCCCCCCTCCCCTCCCCCCGAAAAAAAAAAAAAAAACTGAACAGATTCTCCCATGTGCGAGCCAATACAAAATTGTTGAGCCTTTACTATGTGGTGCAACTTTATTTTATTTACCTATATTTCCTCATTGCAATACTAGTTCCAGAGAAACACTCCAATATTTTATTTGACAGTTAGTTGGCAAGGTGGAAAATATCCCTTTTTGGCAAACTGCCAACAGATACACTTCAGAGTGAGATTTTATTATCAGGAATTTTGCTTGGCTACCTTTATCTTGACAGTCCATTGTAATGACAGAGAACATCCCATCTGTTTAATGAAAGTCATTGTAATCGAAGTTGTTGTGGTAAATGTCATGTCAGGGTTTTCAGAGCAACTGAACCATTTGAATGGAGAAGTTTTGAAAGAGCCATGGAATGGTTGGCAATAGTGATAGGCAACGTATTGATGGTCAGAGTTGCATACTGACAGTCCAAAGTTTTCAGGTCATTTTCTGTTTTGGCCTTAAAATGTTCCTCGGAAATTCTATTGTATCATGCATTTGTATGGTGCAAGTTTACTGACAGGAAAACAGAGAAACTATGTGAAGGCATGATGCTGGGCCAGAGGCTTTCCAAGAAATATTTTAAAAGAAAATAGAATGTGATCTAATTTTGGACTTACAGGATTTGAAACTGTTGCTACTGATATGACAATATTTGACGAGTCCACTTGCAAAAAACTGCTAAGTCGGATTTGTGAAAAAAAATGATAACCCTGCTCTCTAGACCCATTGTCGGGCAAAATAAATTGTAATGAAGAAAGGGAAACACACTATCAAAACCTGCAAAGTCACCATTGCTTTTTCAAAGTATGCTGAGTCAAAAGTTTGTGTTCAAAATAAATTGATTATCTCAAGTAATGTATCTCAAATGAAATGTATTTTAAGATAGTGAAAATGGGAATCTGTCGAAAGTAACTTCTATACCTATTAAAAACTTAGGTTAAAAAAAAAAAATAATCTGTCTGTGCAGATGGGCTGCTCATGTATATGTATGCTGTACCAGTTGCGCAGTTTCTCTGTGAAGACTATATTTGAGGGGAAAGTGGGAGTACATTGAAAGTACATTTGAATATATCTTGTTTAGTCTAAATGTCAGTCTCTCTTGTTGTCAAGACTTGAAGTAGTATGTCATAGAGGGAAACCTCTTGTGTTTCAGGAGCCACCCAAAGATTACACACTTGCCAAACACCCAAGTGTGATAGCAACACCCCACCTTGGGGCTAGCACCATTGAAGCACAAAGCCGAGTGGCAGAGGAGATAGCCCAACAGTTTGTGGACCTAGCTCAGAGGAGATCACTCTTTGGAGCCGTAAGTCTGCATTTATTGCATTGGTCTTTCAAAAAGAAAAACATTTAGCTGTCCATTTCTTAGATAAGTTTTCCTATTCTTAAGTTCTATACTTAAGTCTTATATCCACCATTGCTTGAAAATGATCCTACAATTCTACAATTATTCTACATATTAATAATTAAACATTGTGTCATCAGGTTTTGACTTCTTTGCATACACAAACTTCTTTTGCTCTTCCTGTTAAAAATGCTCAGAGCTAAGAGGTTTTCTTACTACATTAGGTGTTTGTTGATTTTTGTTGTCTTTTGAGCCAGATCAAACTCATAGAATGTGCTACTGAAATAAGATACTGAATGATTCTTCGTATATGTGTATTCAAGTTATGAAAGAGATGTTGCTGCAGTCCATACTGGACTCTTGCACTCTTCGAATTCTTCGAAATGCCTTATTAGTCATGATTAAGCTCCAGAAGGGCTATGAACAATAATGTCAGATATACCTTTGTTTTTTTATTGAGAGATAAACAGAACATTCAAAATGTCTAGGGAAAAATTCTCACATCAACATGTGACATAAATTATCGAATAACTGCTTGGCAAACTTTAACAATCAATTTAATTGCTCTTGAAAGCAGTTTCAAATTATAAAATTCTGTCCTGTAACAAGGATGGGGACCAGACTAATGTGTTAGTCCCTGCACGACAGCTGCAGGAACAGTAATAAGGGGATATAAGAGCATCATGATTAACCAGACTTGTTGTATGATCAACTCATGAAGTATAGGTGTCACCAAGGCTTAAGTATATTTTTCATCAAAATGTACCTGTTTCTTTATCTGATGACAAGATACTGAATTAATGGTAATTATCGGGGTGATCCTTCTAAACCACTTGTAGCTTTACTAGAATTTTGAAACGAAGCAAATGAACAGCAAGTATGAATGTCTCAGAGAGAACTTTGTTGACAATGAATTGTCTCTTTTTTTTTGTAATTTACTAATATGAGATAGAAGCAGAAATGATGCATGATATTGATTAGCTGATTTTCTGTGTCATGATTTTTCTTGTTCTGTACTGATCCAGATCAATGCCCCAGCCTTGACACTCGCCTTGAGTCCAGAATCACAGCCATGGGTGAAGCTGGGAGAACAAATAGGAATTATCGGCAGTCTGCTGACCAAGGCTCTGTCAGTGACTAATGTAGAAGTTATCATCTTTGGTGAGTCTGACTACCTGATCTACTATGTCATATATCATTGGCTGTCCAACAAAGGGGTGAATAAGTAGCAACTCTTGTACAACATAAAAGCGAACCCTTACTTTCCCTGCATGACAGACAGGTGAAATAATCAATAAATTTTCTCTGACCTGTTTGCCTATTTGTCATGGAGAAAAAGTAAAGGGTTCATCCTTTTTTTGTCATGCAGGGTATGTAATCTTAGAGGACGTGGAAGTCAATAATCGTTTCGCCAGAATCAAATATGCTCAACGTCTAGCTAGTGACATCAGTAAATCTACATATGAACAAAAATTCGTCTTACCTGGTCATGCAACATACATAGTTGTACATTTTCTAACCATGTGTATTTCTCAGGAAAAAAACCAAAGGGGATTGTTTTGGACCAACGCTATTACTTCCCTCTACTAGACCACAAGGGTTGTTGAAAAAAAAAAATGTAAAGAGGAAAAACTCACTTTTCTTCTAGTCATTTGAAAAACTAATGACAACATTTTTTTGCTAGCTAGAATTATTACGATATGAATAAAACAGTTTCCTTGCGCAACAATTGTTTTGTAATTTTGATAATGTATATTTCAAACTAAGAGTGTAAAAGTCTGTGTGCTACTTGTTCAACACCCTTGTGTCTAGCAAAGGGAAATACCAAGGAAAGTCAAAAACAATCCTCATTGGAATGCTTAAACCTATCAGTCCAGTCATATAATTAATATGCAAGTAGCCTGATTAATTTACTCAGTTTGGAACATGTTTTGTGTTTGATATGGAATAAAAGCATGCATGCATTTTCTGTTCTCTATTTTTTTCATAATATACAAAGGTGGAAAAAAACAACAAAAAAAAAACGTCAGAAATATATGTTTCAAAGCTCACTGGACCAAGGCTACACACAAATTTCAAAAGTTGATGGAACAAAATCTATGGAAGAACTGATTGTTTATTTTTAAATATACTAGGACAACAGAGGTATCAGATTTGACTTAGTTTATTGAAAATTGGCATGTGCTTTTGCTTAAGAATTTGTGGCGGTGCCATTTTATTGGCATCATATTGTTATCGTTATTTCTAAAGTCAGTTTCAAATTCATAGGCTTTAATCATTTATAATAATTTGCAAAAATTACTTTCGGGACCTCCCCCCCTTCTTCCATTCCCCAAAATTTTTCCTTGTATAGCAAACTTAACAAATTAACTGTCTGCCATTTTTGTAGGTGAGCTACTGAAAAATCGTGGGTCTTTCCTGGTTTCCTCTGTGATGGCTGGCTTCCTGACCACAACTGCTATAGAAAACGGGGATCTGCTGCCCAAAAATCTCAACTTGGTCAACTCTCCCACTTATACCAAACAGGCTGGGATAATCGTAAGTCAGACTCATTTATTCAGATGTCTCTTTGACCAGTTGGATTTATTCCTTTTGTATTTTTGTTGTGTTGTCACAAAACAACTAATACTTTTGCATTCTCTGTTTTGATGATTAGTAACTCCATGAATTACTGAAGGCCACCATGGTGTGGTTACTAGCAGCTTTGAGAGAGCCTTTCAGATTGAGTGTTTGTGATTTGTTCATAATTTTTAATTATCAACATAGAGCAGAAACAATTTTTCAAAACTGTTTAATAATCCTTTCAGTTGTAGCAGGTCTTCTTTGACAGCCAGATTGGCCATGGTCTGGGAAGTAAATTGAGTTAAAAGATAATTTTGCTTGCAGTTGATAAACATAAAACACCTCATGAATGCAAATTAGATATTTAGTCAGTGACACACCCAATTTTAATTCACTGTTTTGCCAGGAAGAGAAGCTGGAAATGTGAACAATACACAGCAGATGTTGTTATCGAAGATGCAAGTTGTTGGCACATTTTACAGATTTCTCTTTTGTTTCATTTTGTTTTTCAAGTTTGTTCAGTTTGAGTTTTATTACACTTCATTTTGTACATCTTGCATACATCATGCTTACACCATGATTTCATAAACCATTTTGAATTCAGCTTTAGTTGTTTAAAGAACATAAAGATTACGGTACAATGTTTCACAATGACCCAGTCAACTCCAAATGAGTCAGCGATTGTCTCGGGGAAGGGGAAGTGCATTTTTTTGTCCCAGGAAGGATATTCCTCACAAATATACAAAGTATGAAATTTACCAATTAAGAATTTTATTTGAAATTCAATCAGTATCTGATCATAGTAGTAATAATAAGGGCATTTATATAGTATGTCATCCCTGAAAGGGTCGGAGTGCTTTCCATAGCCAAACTGTTTTATGGCCACACATAGATTATGCGTCAATACAAGCAGGAGCTACGAAATACAAACATGCTCATAGCCTGGCATAGAAACATGATCAGAGATGTGTTCTTATACATGCTATTGCAATACGACTCAGACACTTTAGTTTGTAGATATGATTGACAACTGGCAAGAGGGAATAGCAGGAAATCTCAGACTGGTGCTTGTGTAACTAGTATGATTATAGTTGACTTTTACGTAATTCTAGACTTGAAGAGCTGTGAATAAGGGAGCATGCCCATTATTTCAGCAGATAATGGAAATAACACTGCCAGGCATCAAAACAAGGGCATCTCATTAGAGAATACAATTTGAGCTGATTTCATTTCCCTTAAGTTGATCCTTCTATGAAATTGTGTCAATAGTCATGCCGGTCTTTTCATTCCTCTTGATAAACATTCTTTTGGTAGTGCAGTATTTTTTTTTTTTTTTTAGTAATCAGTGATGATAATTTTCCACTGATTGGCGGAAATCCTCTTTTTTTTTTCTTCAGCCAGTTAGTTTCCTCTTTTTCTCCTCGATAACAGTAGGCACCGCGACCCACCCTGCCTCCCTTCCAGTATGCCCCCCCAGCACTTGTTTAAGGCAAAATGAAACTTCTTTTAAATAGTTTGATATCAACATAAGACTTTCTTTTTTATCAGATAGGCTTGCATATGGGTTGGAGAGAGGTGAAGACTGTTTGCTTACATGTTTTGAGTTGACGAAAAATTTTCCTCCTTTTTGACAATTTTCTTTTATCATCACTGAGTAATGTTGTTCACTAAATTGTGAGTCATTCAGAACAGCATAAGCTGCGTGTGGCGATTTATGTGCCATATCTGAAAATCTTATGTAATGGTTCATATACACAAATAATATAAGATAAGATATCATGATATGTATGCCACATCTTGTCATACATGCTTAGCTAGCCTTTTACACCTGGGCTGCAGTGTGCATAAACTGTCATGATGGCTTGTGTGCCAAAACTAGAAATCGTGACAAATAGTTTGTTTGCATATGTCATGCCACATGTGCCACACATAGTCATCAGTGCTTAGCTAGCCTTTCCATTTGGCTTGCAGTGCTACATTTTGTCCACCCTCCTTCCTTTTCATATGGCTTCTCATACTGTACTGTATGAGTGCAAAGTTCAATATGCTTGCATATTTCACAAATGAGATATTTAATTGGGTGACTGGAAGAGCACTGAGTGTGCAAATGAACCAATCCACTTTTTGAAGAATGGAGATAAATGTCTTGCAACCAGTCAAAATGAGACACAAGTTGCTAGGCTAGACCCGCTTTGAATGTGATGAACTGGTCAGATATCGATATTTTTTTTTATTGCACAGCTCGAAAGTGCAATCATTTCTAAACAAGATAGTATTGATCTTACCCTCGATTTATAAATATTACTTGATTAAAATCTTTTTTTTTTTTTTTTTGTGAGGTAAGCATGTAGATTTATGCATTCGACCGTTCCTTTAAGCTCGATTTACTCGGAAGTTTGGTCACTGCTGAGTGGTCCCCCCCCTTTGTCTCTTTAAACTGCAATATTTCTGGCTACAATAAAGCTATCTCAAAACTTTTTTCACCACCTGAAAGTATGAAATAAGCTATCACATGATACCCAAAACGCCATATGGTGAAAAATCGACATAAACAAATTTTTTTTTTTGATAAATTTTTTTTCTAAAAAACAACTGACTTCTGGAGCATACTACGAAATAGCTTCAGTGCACTGCAGAATAGCCCCTAGAGGAAAGCAAGAAATGTGTTACAAATATTTGAACATGAGGGTCTGACAGTGAACTGGAAAGTTATGTGGCACATCAATTTCAATGTGATTTCATATCATTTTCATTTTTATGTTGATTTTGAAAATTTGTATTTTTCTAAAAAATTTGACAATTTACAGTTGACTGTACAAAAAAAAAAAAAAAAAGAAATCAAGATATCTTTGTGAAATTTGTGTTACGGTATAGAGCATTCATGTCCAAAAATCAAAGAGATAGGTCAATTAAAGCAAAAATGGTATTTTTCTTTAAAATGCCACCAAAATGCCTCGTCTTCAACATGGAAAAAGCCTGGTCTCAAGTGAGTTAAAATTTAGCGAACCAGGTAGATTATGAAGTCAGCCATTTTAAAGATGCCAAAATCCAAGATGCCATTGCCATGGCAACCATAAATGTAATTTTTACAGTTGTCCTCTTATTTGAACATGCAGGATTTGATGGGAAAGGTTAAAATAGTCTATGTTTAATAATAAAATAATTGACCCTCATCCACCCCTAAACACTAGAGATATTGGTACTGGGAAGATTGGAGATATTCTCTACAAACTTTGGATATGGGAGGTTTGGCTCATATGGAGTTGATTGGGGTGTGGAGATCATGTCTATAGGAGATTCTTGCTGGTTGTAAGACTTTAAACACCATAATGTCTTGCAACCAGTTGCTTTGTGTGAGCAATCTGTGTAGGGTCAGTATAAGTTTAGCTAGGCTATGCATGGCCATGCATTTGTAGATTTCATTTGATGTTGTGTGTTGTACCAGCAATCTTACCTTATGCTTGTCTCTTTTTCCTCTGTAGCTAATATCATATTGCAGTGGAAACTGTGTCTCTAGAAAACAGTAAACCTAAGGAAAACATCCTCATAATTCTGTTGAGCAATTTATTATTATTTTTTTTTGTTCTGACAATAATGGATGATTAAGAAGGAGAGAGACAGATAGGGTCAGATGCACAGGTATTTTTTTCTATCATGTCTTTCATTGTGTATTGCATGACAATCAAATCATAATGATGTGTTGCTGCTGGCTTGTACATTATTTCTTTCCAATCTTATCTGCCTTTTTTAAAGTGTTCTTTTTTTTTTTTTAAAGATAAAGAATAGTCATCAATAAGTCTTGAAAATTTTCAGCATCAGTTATAACGGGCAGTGAAATACAAAAGACACAAAACAAAGAAAATAAGGAAATTTAAAAAAAAAAAAAAAGGGATAGAGCTTGATGTTGAAATCAGCTGCTTTCACTAAATCAGTTAAAATACTGAATCTGACTCGTCCCTGTAGCTTACAAGTTTGATGAAACAGTCACAATGAAAACAACAATAAAAGATCTCATCGCCTGTTTCTCAGAATGATGATAATATCAAAACTCTTTAAGTGTACCTCGTTGGCTTAGACAGCTTTCAGCAGAGCTGTTTTAGGAATGAGGTACCAGTAGTGGACTTTTTAAAACATTTTATTGGCATATCTATTGAGAACGCACAAGTATTTTTGAACAGCACACTTTGCAGTGTGGTCAAGAATGCATGCCTTGACTTTGTAAAAATAAGGAAGTTAGAAATACATGTATCTTCGAATCTGCAACATTATCTTCTCACCTGAGAAATAATGTTTTCATATTTCTCTTCTTCCTTCTCTTTCATTCTTTTCTTATGCTAGATGGCATCTTGTTTTGGATATTGTAATGTGTATTAACACCTAGAGTCTCATGTATTCAAATAGTGGCTGAAGTTGTTGTCAGGAAAATATTGAAATTATAACATGGTGCTGGGTCTGGCGTGATTTTAGAACTCGACTGGTGTGGAGCAGAGAAGCCCTCCTGCTGGCCGCTTGAATATGATCAATGCTCCGGTTCTGGCGAAGGATGCTGGGATTATTGTAAGTTGTTGATCTTTGGCCACTATTTATTATGGAACTAGCAACTTGTCAAGCATGCATGTAAGTCTTAGAGGCAGTTTCCAATAACTAGGTGTTTGGTAGTTGATATGCTAGTTTGGAAAAAAAATATTACCACAATGTTCAACAGACAAGCAATGTACACTGTTACACTATATACTATAATTGTACAAGGTTTTATTGTTTATTGTGAGTTTTTTTCTGCTTTGTATGCTTTTTGCCAATATTCATAGAAGCTTTGCCTTTGCCCATGCATTATGTTTCATGAATCTGGCTACATTCTGATTTTTTTTTTTTTTTTGTCAGACATTGTTCAATATCTTACCTACAGCTGGATTATAAATACCTGCTTAATATTGGCTTGAATACAATATGTCAAGTGCATCAGTTCAGTTTTACGTTTTTTTTCTTTATGACATATCTTTAGGTTCAGAAGCTACACCTAGCTCTCTTCTGATATTGATTGATCATATTGTATTCCTGGGCAATATTCCACCAATTGATAATTGAAATAACACGGATCCTCTCATTGTTCATAGAGCATCCGACTGAATTAATCCTCAGACAACCGCCACCCATAAGAGCGGGTCGGAGAAGGACAGTGATGTGGTGAAAGTGGAGTTTCAGGGAGCCGGGGGTGAAGTGGTGGAAGTGTGTGGCACTGTGGCAGGAACCACCAGCCTGTTGCTTTCTATCCAGGCTTGTACCTTCAAGGTCCCAGCTAGGTTGGTAGGGAACGCCATTGTTTACCGGGTCCTCAAGGAGACTCCATTGGCAGATATACTCGGTAGGTTGCTTTTTTATTGTGTAAATAAATGGACAGTCACTGTTATTCTTTCCATTATTTATTTAGTGATTTTTTTTTTATCATTCTTTCATCAGCAGCTTTACTCCCGGCAGTCACTAATGCATTGTCAAAATCCATACCAGCTGTATTAAACTAGCAGTCTAATTTTGCTAGTTTTGTAGAGACTTTTTGATAAAAAATCTTAGATTTTCCATGAAAAGTGGTGAGAAACTTGAAGCGGAGAACAAAAAATGGGAAAGAAAGGCGAAAAGATACTGCTGGAGGAAATTTTTTGCGGATAAAAAAACAAAAATATTTATGGCCATTGTCACAAACAAACAATGAACTTTGTACATGTGGGTCTAGAGAGCCTTGAATACAGAGTATTTTCATTTGTCTGTTTCTTTCTTTCTTTTACTTATTTGGCCCTTCCTCAGGGATGTCGAACTACCAACCGTAGTTGGAATTCCGACTTTTTGATTGTCGCCAACTTTCCTACTTTTCCCCAACCAACTGCCGACTTTTAGTATACTGAGTCCACAAGGCAGTCGGAGTTTTATAATAATTTGTGATACGAATTCCACTCGATGATAGTGAAACCAGAATTACGAAAGAGTTATCTTCATAGTTTGGTGATAATCGGACTGTTGTTTGGTGGCTGTTTGAAGATCGATATCGAAGTTTGTAGTGCTTTTTTTGTCACACCCGACAACCTGTCGAGTGTTTGTGTGAGAGTTGCTGATGGAAAATCAGCACATCAGAATACTGACAACAACAGATAATGTGTCCATGATTGTAGAAAGACGAGATCTAGATCTAGTGTAAATCTAAGAGGGCAGCTGTTTGCAATCTAGATCTAGAAAACAGATCTAGTCTAGTTACACTTGATGATTATGATGTTGGCACTGTCCTTGGGCTCTTTTTACCACTGCCTGTGGGAGCTTTTCAGTTCTTGGAATTTCCACTAGATGTATAATTTTATAGTCCCATCCCTGGTTCTTGTGAAAACTTACAAACATCTTCTAAAAACAATGAAAACTTCTAGCATGAAAACCCAAGATTTTGTAACAGTGCCTTGCTCTTATGTAACCGGGGGGGGGGGGGGGGATTGCACAAAATTTTCCGTTTTTGTGGCAACAATTTAGCATCCCTGCTTCCTCTGTTGCTGTAATTATTGAGGGCAGTAGGTTGCCTTCTTTGGTCAGATGCGTGATTTGGTAACAGAAAGCTGATTTGTTTCAATACCTCTGCCATTCCACCCAGCCCATTTTTTCCTGCCTCACCGTCTGCCCTTGAAGCCTGACTTCTTTTTATTATAAAGGCTCAGTGATTCTTTGCTAACCCTCTGTTTTTGTTAGCAGTGATATTCAATCTCTCCAAATACTATGCATTTTCAGTGGCTGCCAAAAATGATGGTTTGGATGTGATCGCTGTCTCAGTCTCAGAGGTAAAGAACTCTCAAGGATTTGGTATTATCAGCCTGGCGACACCGACAAAGGAACCACTGAACAACTTGAAACAGGTTGTGGATGCAGCTTACGCCTGCACCCTCTAACGAGGGACTCAGAACACAAATTATAGAGGATTAGTCATTGAATGTTTGATAGCATGTGTGTATGAAAGAACATTTGTGTTATAAAGCAAATATGGAAGTTGTTTTAGTGTCCTGTATATGTTGACCATTTTTTTTTTCTCCTTCCATGCCAGAACTGTAAGAGGTGACAATAAAGCTAGTGTTATGTCAGTCACATTACTTATATGTGTATCATGTGTTAAAGCGTTTGTTTTTTCTTTTCATGAACCATATTGCGGCAAATCTTGAACATCATAAAATTATTTTTAACATACTGTAGCATTCCTGACTCAACTCCATGTTTTATCCTGTCAGGGCTTTTCCCATATGCATATGTCTGGCATCATGTGTTTGTTTTGTGTCCTCACTCAGCTATTTTATTGGTTGTAATTGATCACTTGGCCCTGGCTGTGCAACGTTATAGATGTCTGTAGATGATGATCATGTTCGCTGATGTTTTTGAATCTTGATTTCTTTATTTCTATGTGTTACATTTGGGAAGATCGCACATTCCCCCCCCCCCCCCCTTCAGTTCTGTTAATTATATGTGGAATTTTCTAGTAGTGTTAAATACAAGGGGCTAAAATAACATTGAATCAATCATAGCTGAATAATAGTGCATGCATGAAGTGCATGATGTTATTGTTAATTTTATGAATTTGTTATTTTCAATGTTTGTCACCCGCATGTTTGTTATGCCTTTTACTCAATACCATCAGTTAATGCTATCATGCAGTGGAGGAGAATGTCCCCAAATGTATTGTTTTGTTATACCCTGTGAGTTTATTGAAACACAGTATTGTTTTTAACCCTCATTACTTTCCCTATGTGCTCTGCAACTTTTAGGAGTCATTTTTTAAAAAGAATGTTCCTGTTATTGATTTCATTATGGCATTATAATGACAGTGTTGGTTTAGTTCCATCCCCTGAGACAATCATATGTCAACCAAAACTGGAATATTTGTAGTAATGTAAAACCTGCATCTGTGAGATTTGCGTGCTTGGCATAGAAGTATCAGTGTTGCAAAACATTCTCACATCTTCATGTTTGTGAAAGATGAAAGTTGAGGATTCCAAGTGTGAAAGTGATCTTCTTTGCCAGTCACCTATGTGACATGCATGCAAAAGGTCAGAGGGTTGTCAATATCTTACTCATCACAGTCATTTTAAAAGTTTGAGAAAAGCTGGACATCAAATTATGAAAAGACAGATGGTTGTTTTAGTTTTTGCTTGCTGGGATACCTTCTGAGTTTACAGATGAGATGGTTATAATAAAACCGATAGAATGTACGAGAATCACAGCCTTGTGATAAGGAAGAAAAATATTCATAGTGGAAAGAATAACTTAGCAAGCAGTTTTGGGTATTTTCTTTCAATTTGATTGACAGGAAATGTGACATCTTGACAGATTAGTATGGCATATTAGTATGGATTGTGGATAAATGAGTAACATCAAGATAGTAGTTGGGGATGCGATATGTGAGATAGCAGTCCTAGATGCAGCTTAAAGACACATAAGTGGCAAGTTTGTCTCAGATGGTGTGTGATATTTCAAGGATGTTTTACAAGTGTGCGTCAGTGACAAATGTGTGTGGCATTTTTCAGTCCTGGGGGAAGGACAGTATTACAAGATAAGCTTATTTGACTTACTTAACCCTGCTTTTTTTTTCACAAGTCGCTGTTCTCACAGACTCCAGATGTTGTGCATAACATGACCTGATATTTTGGTTCACATAAACAGATATAGGTAATGGAAAATCCATGATGTAGGCTTTGTTCTGTGTGTAAAGCAGGATTCATACAGAGGTCTGGGAAAGGTATGAAAAATTAGATGAATGTTTTCCAGATTTGGGAAGAAGTATGAACACTTGTTTAAATGGGGAAATGTATCAACTGTATGGAAAATCACTGCCATTTCCAAGCAATTTCATATAATTAGGTAAAATGGTCTTTAGAATGGTGTTGGTTCAGAAGAGAAACTTATCCACACTACACCTGTGGTTTGATAGCATTGTCACATTGCTAGCCTTTCAGTGTGATTTGCTTTTGATCGTCCTGTCAGAGGAACTTTGGTATTGCGAAAAGTTCTTGAGGCTCATTATGAGTATATGATATAATTATATGTCATATATGTTTGTAGTTAAAAGATACTTCAGTATTGTCTGTGGAGCAGATCATGGGAGAAGCTCCCCGAATTTCTGTCATTTCCTTGGATTTGTGCAGTAGTTCTTTGTGCCCACTGCTAACAGACAAACATTTTTGTAGGAAATCACTTCACAAGAGCAATACATGGTGAAACTTTTACATGGGAATCAGCTGATCATGAGTCCGAGTAAGCTGATGTGATTTGTGTGAGAAAACAAGAAATTGCTTTGACAGTGACATGATAGAAAAAAGTTGCAAGAATTCTGTTGTCTTATAAAATATGGTATGGACTGTGACCCATCAAACAAATACATATAGTGTTGTTGCTGAATGTGGCAGACCTGACCAGTGTATATTGACAGTACTGCCAGTGAAGATCATATTGGTAGCAGTTTGAATGTTGATAGTATTTATAGCAGTAATTGAGATGAAGATTATTTGGGGAATAACATGAAGGAAGATCATCATGGTTGTAATTTAAGTAAAAATTAGAGAGATAGTAATTTGACTCATGACTTTATTGGTTGTGATTTGAGTGTACATGTAGTTTATAATAGCAGTAATAATTAGGACTAATTTGAGTGAAAATTACATTGGTATTAATCTGAATGATTATATCAGTAGTAATTTGAATAAAGATTATGTTGACTGTATACAGTATGAATGATTATATACGCTCTGATTTGATTATATACTGTATGCAGCAGATTCACTGAATATTATATTGTTAGCCATTTGAGTAAAGATTGCACTGATAGCAGTATGAAGAAAAAGTCAGCCATAATCACTGCTAGGGCTACCTTATCCCATTCGTCTTGAGGAGGTTATTGAGACTTTGTTAATATAAGCATAAGACCCTAGTGCAGTCAGATACATGTATTTCTCTAGCACATAGACTTCAACATGTATACACTTTTGTCATCCCATTGATCACAAAAAGAGAGGATCTTTTGCAGTCAGCTGAGAAACAGACTGTTTCCACATTTGAAACGGATGTTGTAGAAGAATAAGTCTTTGTTTTTGTGGCTCTCAGGAAAATATAAAACATTGAAAGCAAGAAAACGGTCAGACAGGACAGTCTCTTATTCCTAGGAATCCAATGAATTTTGCTGTTATCTATGTATTTTGAAGTTGTTTGTTTAAATTGTGTGTGACACGGACACTTCAAATTTTATCTGCCTGTCTAGTGTGCCATCACCTCAGAATTATTATATATACATATATATGTTTTCACCTGGAGTTTGATCATAAACAGTTTATTTCTGCGCAAACAATATTCATAACTTTATTCGTTTTTTTTTTTAGTGATATTGTGAAAGAGTCCAGAATTTTCTTCCAATGTACCTACCTACATGTATTCTCTTTGAGATATGGAGCAGGTAGGGTGTGAAATTCACATTGTCAGGGTCGTATTCCCCCAAAATGAATATTTATATTACATGATTTTGTGATCACATTCATTGTACATGGTTGTGGCAAAAGCTTTTTCATGATCATTACATTTCTTGTCAGAGAAACTTAAAGGTGATTACATCACAAGGCCATTTCTTTTCATATCTTTGTTCACAACTGAAATTTGCATCGGTTGTATCAGTCATTTTTCTATTATTTTCCATTGCACAATAAAAAAAAACTGCATGTATTTGGCCAATGCCTCCATTTTTCCAGTTCAGCCCTGACGATTTCACCTGTTCTAAGAGTTAACCTGAGAAGTATCAGAGAATGAGTCTTCTTAAAGTCAGAGATATCCTCTATACGTGTTACACATACTGCCTTGCATTTGTATGGACTCGTAGGGAATCTCCTTGTGATCGCACAGTGACAGGTCAACTTTCCCTTCGTTTAGCCTTGTGAGTTGTCACATGATACAAACACTATATTTTTCTATGTAAACACTGTGGAACACATGGCATTGTCAGTTCACACAATACGAGTCATTATTGTGCAACATATGATGAGTGTCACAGTAAAGAGGATAGATTCACCACATCTGTATTCAGAAGACTTTAGGTTTGTCTTTGTTCACAGTGCGGGTTCCAGTGCCAGGTGGCAGAGCATCTCAAATGCGTCAATTTTCTTTCCTAGTAACACACAGAACAAAAACAAGCTATTCTTTCAGGCCTATATTTAATTATTTAATCATTGTGGGAACAGTGGCCCCCCAGCAGTTTTTAGATTACCAGGGATAGCAGGAAAACATTTTTTTTTCTTTTACAAACTTCTTTGAAGGTCTCCATTTTTTCCCCCCCTTCTTACTGCATAAATGCTTTAATTTTGTAAATTGTTGCAAGAATATGATGTAAAATTTTGTATCTTTAACTGGAAACAACACTTTCCTTTGTTTTTTGATGAAAACAAATTGACATCCCTGGATTGGTCATCTCTATATATATATTTGTTTGGTTTTTTTGTGGTGTAAGAGCTTTGTGTTGAGAGAATGTGCTTTTGATGTTTCAGGATTTCTTTCATGTTGTTTTTGTTATTATTATTATGATAGAAGAATGTTGAAAAGACACCCATGCTACCTGCCTTGCACTGTATTACTCAATGTCTCCAGTATGTTTAGACATGCTTTGCTTTGCTCGTAGGTGTCATTTCGTAGGCATCATTTGCTGATCAAACATGCATGGAGCCAGTGAGGTCTTGCTTTTATTTTTTGCCACAAGTTCAATTTTCTCCTACTCCTAGCCAGAGCTTGTGAAAGATATTTTTGAAGACAGTAATGGTCACTTGCGGAACAGTCACGAAAGTGATCAGATTCTTATTCTACTTAAATTTAGTTTGGAGGTAACGAGTTTTGGATTACCTCCCATTTTTTTTTTTTTTTTGGGGTATTGATAAAAGTAGATTTTGGACATACATGTAATTTTGCCTCTGTTTCACCAGATCCTTTAGAGTGTTGATGAAGGGGTTGACAGTACATTACTAGCTTTGTAAACAGAGCAGGCTGTAAAACAGAAAACAAAAGAAAAACACTGACCTTGTTAATACAGTATATATGTCCACTCCTCACTTGATAGCTGAAAGAAAAGCCCGATAGTTTCGTTCTGCCATCCATATTGAAGTTATTGAATTCTCGTGCAGCAAGATGGAATGTTTGACCCACCAGTATGTTGTTTTTATTAATACATTGTTCACATTGTATGTTAACGTTTAGTCGGCTGATATTGAACAAAATCCCCAGCATTCCACTCGAAGCAGTCATTTGGAAGAGATAGTGGTGAGGTTATATAATCATAAAGGCAGATGTTTTTATGATATGAAGATGATATGTTCTTGACTTTTCCAAAATGTCTGAAATTGTTTTACTTTTTATTTTATGTGGAACAGCATACCAGATAGTTACTTGATCATTTTAGAGGACTACGTAACTTATTTTTTGTGTAAGTTAACAAATTAATTTGCTCACGAGTCATACTTATCAGGTATGAAAGGTACATGTATATCTGTTATCAATCTATTTAAGACATTGTCTTTTATCCCCACCTCAGTTCAGCATGTGTTAATGAGCAGATATCACGGGCATGGCTTTCATTTCTCATTGGAACATTTTGATTTCATCACCTTCAATTTATTTTATTCTTTTTTTTTTTTTTTCATGAAGATGATTAAAGTAAAGGCAAAAAAAGAAACAAGACAAGCACATGTAATTCATTTGACCATATCACCTTGGTTCTTATGATCTACCTCTCCAATCCCCAATATTTATCATATTTTCTGTGGTTTTTATTTTGTGTGGTTTTTTTTTTCATGTGTTGTTATTATTAATGTTTATCATTATTTACATGTATTATTTTTGTAAGATTTTGTTTTTTATTATATGTATTATTATTACAGTGGTCTCCGCCTAAGAACCCTCCGCCTAAGAGCCCGGTCCGTCTAAGAACCCGCCCCTACTGCAAGACGGAATTTTTCCTCTATAATTTATTTACCCCTCCAAGAACCCCATCTGGCCGCTCCCAAATACAAAAATCCGTCTAAGAGCCCGGTGTCGGACCAAGACGCCCGAGTACTTATGGTATAATTCCACATCCTACTGTCCACTTGATAGAAACACACAGTGCGAGATGGGCAGTAAAATGGGGAAGGGGGTGGAGGGAACAGTTAGACAAAGGAGAGGAGGTGATGGTTGATGTATGACTGCATAATCAGGCCACATTGTTGGCTAACCCGTAACCATTTCTTTGTTTGACAACACGTGGGACAGGACTTGTGATTGGCTTTGTGGATAAGGAAGTGTAAGTTTAGCCTCCTGACTGGTCAGCTGTTTTGCTACTTCGGTCGGTCTGTAAACACTTGAGTCATTCGTGCGATTATCCACGGGTTGGCAAAGCAATACCATGTTTTCATCAATGATACTGTTATGTGAAAACACATGGTTTAAACACTGGGCAGTGTTGATGTAATTATATGCTTAAAGAGATCCGGAATTGCTAGATCTAATTATAATGTACACACAGGGAATAGGGCTGTACTTATTCACATAGATAAATCTGTAACTAACGGTAACGATCAACTAATCAGAATAATGAAGACAATCTGTGATCAGATGGGTTGTGTAACTTTTCAATTCGCCTAAGAACCCGTCTGCCTAAGAGCCCGCTTTTTTTGTCTCCCGATGACCGGGTTCTTAAGTGACCACTGTATTATAATTATATAGCCACCAGTTTTTCTTTGATATAAGTATCAATAAAAATAAGAAAACAAAGAAAGTAGCAATCATATCTGCAGAGTTGGGGGAGACATGTGCTCTCCCAAATAGGCAATTTCCATTTCACAAGAAACCCTTACAAAGTAGAATAATAAGGCAGTAAGACATTGAACTTCTGCACCCTTCATCCTCAGGCTGTGGGAAAAGATTTTGAGCATGAGTGCATCAATTTTCAAATATCGAACTCAAATTAAGATCTCTGGAGTAGCTTATCAGCTTTCAAAATGAAGTTAATGAAATGAAATTTGTATCAAAGTAACTTCTGATATGAGTTCTACCTGGAATCATTTGGATATAACATCGTGTACTGTGACATAGTGCAAATATCAAATCAATGTTGAAGCAAAGGAAGGTCGGAACAACTAAAAAGAGAAAAAAAAAAGAGTAAAAACCTGAATTCTGGCCCTCAGTGAAACAGCTGCACCCATGGTTTTGTCTTCTAATGGGCATTGACATACTTTAAATAAACACGTGGCACGCAAAAAAAAAAAAAAAAAGCTAAGCTTGTCTATCTTTGTGTACTTACCGCAGCTGACAGGTAGACAGGCATCATTCTGTGTGAGGCCAGAAAGAAATCAAAGACTCTGAGAATCCTCTTGATATCACCTAACACATGGCTGAACCAAGTTATCACCCATGACAGAGCAAAAATTGTGCCAAGATCATTTCTGTGAACAAGGATGCACAAATATTTTACAGTTTTGCATGGACAAATTTTAAACAGAGACATAAAAATCATGGTAGGTATAGTGTTCAGGTGACCAACATTCTTACAATACCAGCAATTCACTTATTTTGGCTTGCAGCTTGAGAAAGCTTAAGACATTATCAAAAATTTTTCAATGGGGATCTGGGATCTTGATCTCACGGAAAATAAGATTTAGAGATAAAGTTGTTCCTTTTATATTTTTTACTTTATACACGAATAATTTCTTGACACTATCACGATTCTTATCACATCCACGTAGAAAATCAATGTAAAGAAAGAAACACTTGTAAAGGTGCTACCATGCTGATAACTTCATTCATCATTATTGCTATCTAAAGTATCTAATCACAAATGTACCTTTGCATATGCTCACACAATTCAGGGTTACATTTGTTGACAAGAGGGTAGATATAGTTCAGTAAAAGGGATGTTCGCTCCATCGTTTCATCAAGATATTCCCTGTGAAATAAAAAAACAGAAACCATGAAATAAAACAACAGAATTTTCAATACCATACAAATGTCTAATTTAGTGAAGCAAATTACGTACAAAGGAAAACAATTCATTCCTCACATTTTATCTCTATTTCCATTTGCTATATATGGATGTCTTTAATCTATTTTAGTAAGATATGGAAGAACACTTACAAAAACGCCTCTCTTATTGGACTGACACTTCAAAAATATGCACAGATAAATCAATTCTATGTAGATAAAGAGAACTGTATGACATAAGAGAAAATTCTGAAAACTACATTTTTGTTTGTTTTAGAGACTGCAGTCACTAGCTGTTAAGATAAAACTCTTGTAACTATAAAAAATGTTCATCATAGTTCCAAAAATCAACTGACATTACAAAAAATGATTCTAATGAAGAACAATGGCCATGAAAGTTTGTTGAGTTAGATAACATTTCTAGTGCTATGACTGGTAATGGAGGAAACATTTAAATGCTGAAGATCTGAGACACTGGGGAAGCTATGGGTATGAAAAGTCAAACAAAGGATTCCAGTTCCTGCTGTACAGGAGTTTAACCAACCTCATGATGCCCATGGCTAACTTGTCCACAATAAGAAAAGCCAAGTCCTCATCCATACATAATAGGAATGTTATGCAAACATCATGGAACCCCTGAAAAAAAATAAGTTGAACGGCACCAAAGTGACAAATGAGATATGACAAGATGACATCAGGACACTCATTCATATTAGACAACTGGAGAAATCACAATTTTTTTTTCAACAGTGAGTAAATTATGTTCTTTTTGCATTGAGCCCCTCTATATCCATTTAATAATGTATTTTAGAGTTAAGTTTATTGAAATATATTCAAAGAAAGTAAAAAAAAATTATGATTAGTGACATGGCAAAAGCGAGGAGTTACAAAACTGATCAGCCTCATTGGCTCACTATTTTCAGCAGCACCATCAGGTGACCTCCATCCTCATTAATTGTCGATATCCTGATTTCTACTCAAGAAAGAGCAGGAACATGAACAAGTTTTACTGTGAGACTATTAACTCAATGTGACCCAAAAATGACCAGCGCCTGATCTCACTGTGTTATGTCTCATTTTGTGCAGCTTTTCCAGCATGAACATCTACAATGTTAAAGATAAATGACACAAAATGTCTATATTTAGAATTAAGCAGCTTTAATATAGATTTCAGAATCTACAATTGAAAAATAAACACGGATAATGGGCTGATTATGGACGTAACAACTTATCTAAAGGCCACAAACAGAAGATATGTCCGTAACAATATTGGAGTTCACAGTAATGCATATGTGTAGACACATGGCTAAGCAGCCAGCTTCTGAATGCTGATTTAGTGATAACATAATTACTGAGCAATGACTTTGAAAAGGACAGTTCAACATACCTGATAATATTTAAGTTGTTTGTGCTTCAACATGACACGCATGATGAGATCTACTAGCTTGTCCTTCATGGACATCCGCACATGATCATCAATACCTGATGAAATAGCACAGAATGAAATTCAATGTCCTCATATACTTCTGAAACAGAACATTCTAAATTTTACTTCTCATATTTCTGCTCCTGAAATAATACCACAAATGCCCTGAGAACTGATATCACATACAGGAAGAAATATAACCCTCTGATATACCAATCACTAATTGCTACCATTTCTTACACAGTCATCAGTGTTTGGTTCAAGAGAACACATCTGGCGATTTCCAAGTTTCAAATTATGGAGATTCAGTCTTGACACCATATCTATCTATTACACTGTGGAATAAACAATATTTAAGGCTAAAACAATATTTCTATATATAGTGCCCTATCATGACAACAAAAACAAAGCAAAATTTGCGTCATACCAAGACATCAGTTGATCTGTGATCATGACACAGATAGACATAAAACATCTTGAACTCTAATATAAATACCATGAAAACACAAAAAAGGTTGGTCTGCTTTCCTAGAGAGAGACGCCACAACTAAAATTTTTCCATTTGAATACTATGGACACTATTGGTAATATCTCTCTCTTGTATGAGTCCATGCTGTAAATGCTCCATTTAAAGCAAACTCACTCAAAAAGTTATTCCCTCTTGCCTGGCACAGACATGATTGAGCAGAAGCTGCAAGTTCAAATCTTTCAAGTACATTATCAGGTACGCTTTTTTTTACATGACTGTTGGTATATCCCCCCCCACAAAAAAAAAAAAAAAATTAAAAATAAGGTTTGAAGTACCACATTTTCAACCATCTTGTTTACAGTTTACATTTCAACACTACCTTTTATCTAACTACTGGGGCATTTCTTCAGTATAATGCCAATGCAAGTTTCCATGCTCACTGTGGCAGTTAGATGAGTTGGCAAATACTGAGACATTTTTTAAGAAAAGCTTTTCTGACTTTGCTGTGATCAGTTTTCTCAGAGTGGCTAATGAGAGGCATTTTATCACTGAATCCATAATGGACTCTGGCCTCACAGGTGACACAGTAAGCTATACCGGACTCATTCGACTTTCGAATGATAAATTCACTGTCTGCATCTTTCCTATCCAACCATTCACGGATGTGTCCATTTCTTTGATGTTCACTCATCTATCACGTTCAGCATAATCAATGACGAGCCTATGCATGTTTCGCTTTTAGTAACAACCCGGTACAATGTGAAATCACCACTAAATCAACCGAATGTTTAAGTATTGTCAGTCAAATCCAACTGATAGGTCCCTCCAGTAAAGGTAAGTAAGCTAGATCTAAAGCAGGCACCCCGAACGGATGTTACGGTTTGAGTGCACAAACACAGTTTTATCTTTATGCAGGTCTTTAGGGTTCCCAGGTAAGAGTTTGTGTTCTTGCGTAAGATTATTTATTTGCATTCTGTCATCTGTTTGGGCAACTCCGTTCCATTAACAATAGACAGGTCTTTAATGAGACTTTATGAATGTTTTTCTGTTTTATGGAATTACATTAATTTTACGGAAAATTGGCACCTCTGCATTCTGAACAATCTCTGGCTCACATTGATGACCTGTGCATCTACTACAGCACAAGGTTACGTTTACCTATGCCCAGAATGTCCAGCAGCTACTGACCTGGGGGAAAGCGACTGCTTGATCTGTTGACATCCATCACAACCTGGTTATATGTCTGTGTTAATGACTGCATCTCCTCTTGGGCTGGAAGTTGAAAAATCACACTCATCATAATAACACACACTTTCACCATCATAATATTTATAAGTTTTACACTTTAAATCATATTTAATACTCATATCATATTCTTAAAACAACATCATTCTGGACATGATAATTTGACACAGCAAATGTCACAGATTGAAGATACTCTTATGAATCTTCTAGACATTAAATGTCTAAGAAAACTCAACTAGCATCATTACAGCTGGCAAGTATGCAAGACATAATTCCCATAAAACATCACCATTTTCAGAGGTTACAGTACATTTTCTTGCCATGTATCCCGCTTATGCAAAATCTTGGCAAGGGATTATTTAATTCTGAACCTAACTAAGATGGCCACCTGATCTGCAATGTGTTAGACTACCCAAATCTTCCTGTGTATCATTTCATGTGTGTATATAAATCTACACACACTAATATTTCTACATCTATTGCCCCCTCCAATGCAACAAGGACAGTGCAGGTATCTCTGTCTTTCAATGATTTCTTACAAGGTTTCGGTGTTAGGTTTGCAGTGTTGACGTTGACCAGTAATGGCCACACTTGTTGTCTGATGCTCCTGTTAATAAGGCCACCAGGACTGATAGCCAGGCTCCGCAATGCTGCAATGTCTACAGGATCTGATTCTAGAGCCTGATGGATGAGAGCAATCTTACGCTTTTCCTTGGAGCCTCTGGGGTTAATATCTGGAAATGCCAAGTATAAAATTGAGAAGAAAAGTTGGAAGACGGAACATAAAACAAAAGAAAGGAAGAGAAGGGGTCAGAAACCTACTTTCCACAATGACATTGCTATTCTCACAGACAGAGCAGATTGTGAAATACAGTGAATACTGATATAAAACCTTTCTAAATCCTGTTGGTTGATGGAAGGAGATACAAGAACTTGGCCGTTTGAGGTTGTAATGCACAGTATTTAGTGTGTAGCAACATTCGAAACTGTCTGGGTAACTCATAAAAACAAACTGTGTGCATGAGATTCCTGACAAAAAAAAAAAAATTGCAAAAGAGACTAACGATGTAGTTACCTTCAAACATGCAGGACGCCACAAGGTATTTTGAAATAAACTGACAATTTTTTTTTTCTTCCTGCATCCTAAATTACATGTATTTCTTTGTAATACAGTGGTTTCCGCCTAAAAGCCCAGTCCACTTAAGAACCAGTCTCTGCTGCGAAACGGAATTTTTCTTCTATTATTTACCCCTCTAAGAACCCACTCTGGGCCCTCCCAAACAAAAAAATCCGTCTAAGAGGCCAGTGTCCGACCAAGATACCCAAGTACTTATGGTATAATTTCCCATCATACTGTCTTACAGTGTTAGATGTGCAGTGTTAATGGGGATGGGGATGGAGGGAACAGGTAGACAAAGGAGTGGAAGTAATGGTTGATGTATGGCTGCATAATCAGGCCACGTTGTTGACTAAACCGTAACCATTTCTTTGTTTGACAACACATGGGACAGCATGAGATCGGCTTTGTGGATAAGGAGGCGTAAGTTTAGCCTCCTGACTGGTCAGCTGTTTTGCTCCTTCGGTCGGTTAGTAAACACTTGAGTCACTCGTGCAACTATCTGCGGGGTAAGATCAGGAATTGCTACATCTTAACACACACAGGGAAGAAGGCTGTACTTATCCGCATAGATAACTCTTTAACTAACGGTAAAGAGCAACATATAGTAGTGAAGACAATCTGTGGTCAGACGGGTCGCGTAACTTTTTAATTCGCCTAAGAACCCGTCTGCTTAAGAGCCCACTTTTTTTTGTCTCCCGACAAATGGGTTCTTAGGTGGAGACCACTGTATTACATAGCCAAACCACTCTTTTACTGCTGAAGCACAAGGTGTGGATTCAGTTTATAAAACTGTTGGTTTTACATCTCTTACTGTTGAGCATATTTTTGCTAAATAGTGTGGTCAGTGCTAAGCAGTCTTTTACTGTTGATATGTGATGATGATGCAGCTAGTATTACTGTTACTTTGCTGTTATCATACCAGTAATGGGATACAGTTAACTGCCCTTCATTGCTGGAAAAAAAATAGATATATGTGGTAATCTTTACCTCTGGGGCATGGCAATATATATATGTATGAGCAGCTAATTTTTACTGCTGGGGCAATGGCGGTCTTGAGGAGCAGTTTGCACAAGTGTGACAAGAGGAGGATACAATAGCAGTGAGAGTTTACTTTTGTGGCATGCTGTCCTTAACATTATAACATGGAAATGTGAGTACTGGGTTGTTAGCATAGTACTTTGATTATGTGAGCAGTAGTCTTTACCACTTTTATTATCACCATATAACTTGGACACTGATCCAGGTTCAGATAGCATATGTTATCAGATGACTGTGGCCACATAATATTCACAAAAGAGAATAAAAAAAAAAATGAACAAACAAAGGCAAAGTCGAAATATGTTTAAAAGATTTAATATGCAGATCTAAATGTGACAAGAGACAGAGAAGAGAGTGGTGACATAATGCTGTGAGAAAATATTCAGACGTTTTGTGTAGTTTTGAGATGGTTACATGTTCAACAGACTAAACAATGACATAGAAACCCAGAGTTTTAGGACAGAGAATTCATCTTCTGTAATAAAATAGGTCATCAGGACTTGAGCAAGAAAATTGATTTTTGTTTTTATGTGTAGCCTTTCAATTTAAGAAAACGAGATTATCTCGGTGTTAGCTTTAGGTGCATGCCCAGTAAGGTGAGAAGAATTTTTGTGGATGAAATGCGTTATTAGGAAATTTTGCCTGGATAGTGTCTGTCTCCTCTTTATCTGAGCTGATATACAAACATTATCAACATACATAAATTTATGATAAAAATTACTCACTTTTATACTAATGTAAACCCTGTTTGCTTTGATCTTTTACTCAATATGTTACGGTGTATGCTTTGCTTTTCAACCTCCAGCAGGAAGTTATCTCACTCTTAATTATGTAGTTTGAATTGTTACAATTTTCTAAGCTTTGTGAAGGACTGGGATAAGTTTGATGGGATCTATGTATGATTAAGTGATTAAGGCACAAAAGCCTAAGTGTGAAGTATTTGTTAGTAGTATTGTAATTATTTCAGTTTACATGTAATTCTAATGTTTTCCGGCTTCTGTATTGGTCAGCTAGAAATCGACATGTAGAAGAACTTGTGAAAGACAGGATATACAAAAGACCAAATCTACATAAATGTTTATGCACTTCAAGATGTCAAAACCATAGCAAGAAAGGAAACATAAAAAAAAAAGATTAAATGAATTACAACAGTCGAAACATTAAAAAAAAAACAAAGATAAAATGAAATACAACAGTCACTGGTTAACAAACATAGTTACAAACATAGCAAGATAAGTGAGACAGTTTCTGAAAATAAAAGAGATGATAACAGAGTAAACTTCTGTGATGATCTTTATAAGCCAATCTACACACACTGAAACAGGAATGGGTATTTCTATTTTCTAACCTCAGTTTGCCATTGTCTCATTAATTTGTGATTTAGGTGATCAGCCTAATGTGATGTTACATGATGTCAGTATTGACTACTGATATGGTCAAAAAGATAATGTACATGTACTTTCCATGAATGTACACTAGAAATAACTTGAATCAACATGGAGTCAGCAGTTCTGGCAGTAATATAACTTCATAAAGGAAAAGCAAGATGACAGACTGTCTCCTTTCTACACAGAACTGAAATCATATCGAGGAAAATACTTCACTAGAACAATATTTACATAAATATATTTATGGCTTAATAAAAGGCTAACTTCTCTCACCAATACATAGCCAAAACAGCATTTGTTGTTTTGAACATGTAGAGAAACCGATAAGAAAGACATTGATACTAATATATAGAATATTGAATAAATGGCAGAAATTGGCATTTCCTTTTCTGCGGCTGACAGTATAACAAGGCCATGTCTTCAGATGATCTAGAAACACACTAAACTGTGGATGGCATGAGTAATTGTTTCAGTCTGTAACAGGTGTAGAAAACAGCTGTTATGAGACAGCACACTTTGAGTTGAAACTGACATTGGTAGCTCACACAAATACTGAGAGGTTTAACTATAGCTGGGTTTCCCTTTTCCAATACTCTTATTTATGGCAAACTGAGGAATACACTGCCAACAATGTACATACGTGTACATTCAGCTTACAGAAACTGTAGAGGTGAAAATGAATTTGACATCTGTTGCGTAAATGTTCATTCACAGACACAATGGGAATAACAACGAATACATCAGAGAAGTAAATCAATGGAACAACTCGTCGATAGTGAAAGTCAAATGAGAGAGTTTGCAGATATGATTGAAAATAAACCTTAGATTATAAATATAATAATGGCATAAATATTACAAGGACATGCACTATTCTGTACTATCATAATATAATGGAAAAATTGTCCAGTTAATCAGTTATAATAGGATAGGTCTTATATTGACGGGTTAATCAGCAGTCATTGATTCCATATAGAAAGTATCTTTTTTTAACGTAAGAGATAGCAGTTGATTCAGGCTATGTCAGGGAAATGGAATAAGTAAAATTA
Source organism: Peronia verruculata (assembly GCA_038406235.1). Lineage (NCBI taxonomy): Eukaryota > Metazoa > Mollusca > Gastropoda > Systellommatophora > Onchidiidae > Peronia > Peronia verruculata. Next base: position 11,638 of record JBCAUA010078928.1, on the reverse strand, counting down.
CTGATTATGAAAGCAAGGATATAATGCAGGGAAGTTGTCTCTGTCTAATTTATGATGTACCAAATTTTAAAAATCCTAGGCCAGTCCAATATCATGAAGAATTTAATGTGAGCAGCCAAAACAACGCTGCAGAAATCTGCAACATTTGAATTTTTGTTATTGCTGTTATGATTATGGCCATTCTGTAATGTTTGAAGTGACGTAGACAGAGTTAATACCTCTAAAGTTTATACACATGTTTGTCCTATTCTAATTTGGTCATCCACCTATTTCTGTATAAATATAATCGTAATTTTCATATGCTGCCACAAAACTGGCTTGTCAATATTTTCTTCATATTGAATTTATGCTGTCATATTTTGGGTGTAGTCCTCCTGGTCCATGAAGATAAGTCAGTCTCGTCCATTTCCACCACCATTTTGTACTGAAGTCAGTGCTGACTGCCACAGCCCCCACCAAAGGCCGAGGCAGTCAAGAGATGATAAGAGTCATAAAACTTTCTCAAGAGTCAATGCTCAAATTTGTCATTATTACAGCTGTGACTTGATGAACATGAAAGAATTTCACAGTAACAGTTAGAAATGCACAAATCCCAGCAGCTGTTTTGAATGTTGATTCAGCTGAAAAAATTGTCATCACATTGCAGTATTCAAACAACAACATTGCACAGTTCACATTCCTGTCAGAATAAAGCTGATGTCTTTGGTGCTTCCTGATTGAATTTACATTAATATATGTTTAACATTGCAACATAATCTCTTGCAGTCAATATCTGTCTATGAAGTTTATTGCAAAGAAATATCACAGTTTCGTTCAAAACAGAAACACTGGAATTGCCATTTCCACGGAATTCACTAGATTTAGCTGTCCACTCAACAAGCAGTTGAACACTGGTAATAGATTTGTCAAATGTTTAAAAACAAAAGTCTCTTGCATGATAAGTCATTTGATTTTGAGCAAAGATTAAACCACAACATATCTGAACACAGTCTGTGGCTCGTTGAGGAAGAATGCACAGTGATAAGGTGTTTTCACCACATTCCACAGACATTGAAATGTCTGATGTGAATTTGATTGGTTTGCAGGAAACATGATTCCTTGACATTGCTTTCCACATTGTAAAACACAAATGATTGAAGTTGTCTGGTATATTGGTTGTAATATCTGGCTGGTCAGTAGTCACATGAGATGTTGAAGAATCTGCCAAAGCAATTGGCAGGTTCTGCTATCCCCAGCTGCTGTATGTTGTAATAGTAATGCTGGCATCTTCACTTGCAGAACTTATTTTGCAGCAGTAAAAATGAACATCTTTTCATGAGAGGAAGATCATAATTTTGAAGACTATTTTCAAATATGACAATAAATCATGATAGTCCTGGAAAGATTGAATTTAGATCTGGCTTGCTTGAAGTTGAAGCTTTGACTAATTTGGCTGGTCTGAAAAGACAGTTGCGTCAAATGCACATAATCTGGCTGGCTAAACTCCTGGAATTAAACTGAGGTGACTTTTTTGTCATGGGGATCTTGTGTTCTAAACCCCAGGAATTAAACTGAAGTGGCTATATTATCACGGGGTTCTTGTGTTCTGTGTTGATTTGACCATTAATAAATCTGAGAGGAAACATTTTGAAGACAGTTTGTCTATGCTCTGAAAGTTAATAATATTAATAAGAACTTGAACATTTCTATCTGAAGAACTGCAGAATAGGCTACAGCTGGGGATTTTCCTCTCTGCCTCTGTAGCTTGACTTAGTTGTTGGACATGTTACCTTCTTCATAAAGTTTGTAGACCAACTGAGAACAGATAAAATTAAAGAACAAATGGAATGAAACACATTTGATTTATTCATTTCTAACAGAGCTGACTTGACAATCTGCAACTACAAGATAATGACATAGATCTACGTCTAGCTTATAGATTGACATCAGTGATGTTTTTCTAGTCTTCTGTTGCAGTAAGAAATAACAACAGATCTAGTCCTTGGCCATCTGGATTGGACAATGGCACCATCTCTTGAAAAGCACAAAGGTTCCCATACTTAAGATTTATTTTTCAATGCAACAGAAAGAATACTTGTGAACTAGTAATTTGATCTTTTTCACATGCTTTACATGCAAATAACAAAGAAGCTTTGATTTAATCTCACGTTTCCAATCAATGTGCTAACTTAAAGGTGGAGTAATGAATGGAATAAGTACATGTTTGTATTCATGTATTATGAAGGTGAGACTTACAAAACAATATGTACAATTTTATGAGTCTTAAATGAAGTTTATTCAAACTTACACTTTTGAACTTAGTCTTGAGTCCCTCCATAAACTGTTCAGTTGACTTGCCGTGTGGTATGAGAGTCTCCAGTGGTCGCCCTGCCCTCTCTCGGGAATACATCTCCTCTAAGCCACGAGGGATATAGTCAACGTTGACTTGAACCTACATGTGAAATAAATGACAGATTATAAAATCAAACAATCATTGAACATTTAAAGCTATAAGCAAAACTACTGATCAAATGTAGTTTTAATTTTCAAAATTTAATAGTAAATAGATGCACTACAAGGGCATCAGCTAATAAGAAAAGTCAAGATCATGGCAAAAAATGCCCTACCATAATACCAGAATCGCTCATTAAATAAAATGACACTCATCAAGCTAAATGCTATGCTGTTCTATCTCAGTGTTTGAAGCAAACACATGAACAGATTGTATTGGTGTGACATCTGAAGTCTTCCATATAACATTCATTAATGGGGTATCTTGCTCTGAAGTCACACAGGTTGAGCAGAAGCTCTATCTATTTTTCGTTTTCTTTTTCTAAACTTACTCTCACATTCATGTTCATGTACCAGGTTATAAACACTGTATGCACAAAGCTCACAAACTCACCAACTTGGATGATGGTACATCATACATTAGTTCATCATCTCTACGGCCATCACATAGCCGGATAAAGATTGAGGCGCCATCTAGAAGTTTCACCTACATGTGAGTAATGGAAACAATCAAGTTTGTATTGATTCATCTGATACTAAACTAGATATGAGATGCAACACAATGAATTAGGTGCTCGAAAAACTGAGGTCACCAGTGAAATCACATTTTTCACGACTGAATGAATTTTCAACGCAATTGTTTGTTCTTCACAGAACTCTTCTGTAGCAGTCTAAAAATGTATTTCAAAGTCAAATTTGCTGAAACAGACTGAGTAAAAGCCCAAAAATTGCAATTTAGTAGCATGGCCTAATAAAGATTAACAAAACTTATCAGTCATTTTCTCACTAAATTCAGCTGCAATGTATAAAATAAGAAGAATGTGTTCAGAATATGCCACTCACAGCTTTGCCACGGATGTTCCTCTCCATCCACTCCTTGCAGGGTTCCCTGGCCAATTGTTTGAGCATCTGTTGACTGGGTGCCCCTTGGAACAATGGCAGCTGGAATGTTTCTGTGTAACAGTATTTATCTTTGAAGACCTGCACAGCTGTCCAAGCCTGAAAATGAATGAAATATGACTGAGCATTATTGAACAAATTGGATCAGAGATGGGGAATATGTACAAATACATGTAAATCAACTTGGGCAATGTGCAGTTTTTGAAATAATATGGACAAATGCATTGGATTAGTCAAAATTTTGTGAATGGAAGATGGGCAAATTGAAATAAGGTCAGAATGAAATGCCATATTAGGAATGGCCTAATAAGGGATGTTATGTCATCTCAACAGATATAGGTCTTGAAGTATGAGGTATGTCTAAATGGTACTACTACTATAAGCAATGAAATTCTGCTGAGATATAAACCTAGATGGATCAGAAATATATACTGTATGTGTAATTATTTTAAGCTGAGGCTACCTTAATATGGTTCAGGTGGAATAAATAAGATTCCAGGATCATGTGGGGAGTAACTGTAATAAGATCCAGGATCATATGGGGTATAACTATATGTATTAAGAATATATATGAAATTTTGTGCAGTAGAAAAGCAGAAAATATGAGCTAACCTGTTCCAGCAAACCATATTTGTAGTTGTCCTTGGTCACATTGACAAACACTTCTTGCAGATGAATCACCACCACCAGGAAACGATGGTAGGATCTGTTTGGGAAATGCTGAGATACAAAACAATAACAATAAATGATAGTGGATCATTAAATCCGATGTTGCCTCTAAAGGTTAATTTAATTGTTAATATTGCAAGAATTAACTGCATGATCAATTTGATAAAGAGAATGAACCATGATATAATAAAGTGATTTTTGAGAAAACATATGCTAAAAGTTACCATTTTCTCATTACATGTACAAAATTGAATGCCTGATTTTGTAAAAAGGTTTGCTTAAAGCTATAATTTGAAAATATCTGCTTGTGAAAGTGGACATTCAAAAGGTTCTAAATTTCTTTGAAAAATTTGCATTGACTGCTTAAACAAGATTCAATACATGAGCTAAACAAAACAAAAAATGTCTTTTTCAACCTTGAATCCATCTTTCCATGCTGGTGAGCTGTGCGTGGTGCGAGGATCAAGGTTCTCTAAGAAGGTCAACTTGTCATATGTGGCATGTGGTGTGCCCTTCAGACATTAAAGTTGGATGGAAAAAAATGATTAAAAAAATTAGTAATGTTTTGTTTTAGATTTAACATTCAACTTCTTTTCAAAATGGCAGTACTGTGCAAACAGATAAAGTCATCAATTTCACAGGTTAAAGTCATATTTCGTGCTTTCTACAAATACATGCTATGTTTTCAAACTACTGTCAAAACTGACTGATCTTTTTTTACATCAAGGTATGATACACAAAATATCGGAGCTGTGATTGGGTTTAGACCTGACCTATATGCTAAAGAATATCGTGAAGATGTCATCCATCTCTAATTTACAAGACTAACAGCAATGTGATACCTCGATAACATTAATTGCCCTACTGTCGGTAGCATTTATAATGTGAAAAATGTGGGAGCCTTCATATAAAATAGTCTCAATGTCTGAATCATTTTTATTTATGCATCATAGTTGTGTAAGTATTTTCACTTAATTTGGCATAAATGATCTTCAACAGCCTCCAAAAATACTGCAGACTGAAGAGTCTACCTGTAATATGTCAATATTATTATGTCTTGACAATAGACAGGAAACAACAAGAATATTAAGGTAGACTGTAATAAGATTACCATATAAAATGCTCCAGGTGGGTTAAGACACAGGTGTGCATAGGTGAAGTTGGCCCATGGCAAATTTACAGCACTGTCAACAGCAATCTGAAAATCAGTGAAAGATGAGCAGTGATACATCAACTTAACACATTTTATTCTTGGTTTATTTGCCTTTTCTAGTAGGAGTTTAATCTTCTTATGAAGCAGTTGAGCTTCTGTGTTCAGTTGGTTGCTTAAATTGTACTGACATCTGATATTCAAATCAACTCAGAGATCAAATGCACTGTTAATTAAAAAAAAAAAGGAAAAAACAAAACAGTGTCATGCAGATGTAAATCAATCTCATAAATTCACCAAAAGCTTAGAGATGTATAAGTCACAGTACAATAGTACAACCCTGGTTTGCACATATGCAAAATATTACATGTACTATGTATTAAATAACACCAGGATGAACCAATCTGAAAGTACCATGATGTGATGCACAAGTTAATTTGCACTGGTACTGGAACTCAGATCTGACAGACACCAGGAGCAAAATCTATTATAAAATTTTTTAGTCTTCTCTACACAATTCATAAGTTTTTTTGTTTTTTTTATCCCACTGTGTCTGTCAACTGTTGAGAGTTTGTTCTACAAGGAAATGTTTTTATGTTTTTACATACTGCACACAATTTGGTGGCATGTCAACTTTGTAAGTGTAAGCAGCTTTGCCACTGTTAAGGTTATTGCTCAAAGGACAATTTACCTTGATGCCATGTTTGGGACTGTACTGACAGATGAAATTCAAATCCTGATCCAAAGGCTTGGAGTCCATGGATTTGGTCAGCTGATTCTGTTGGGAAATTCAATGTTTTAGTTCAGAATTCAATTATAAAAAATACAGTGAATGTTGTTAATAATCAACAGCAAATACAAGAGGTTGCTTCTTCTCTCTGTGTTTTTCTTTCTACTTTAATATCTAGTTAAACACTTTATGACAATCTGTCAGATGCACGTCCAGCAAAAAAAACAGGAGTACTTTAAACCTTTCAGCATCCTTCCTTTGTACAGATTTACATTGTGATGTTTCATTTCAGCCATAGTCGTACTGGAATCATGGTTTGAAGAAGTAGATCTGTTTATCTCTTCTTCAACATTTTCATCAATGATAAAATATTGGTGAACACAGACTTAAAAGCTTCTTCAATCAAATGTTTGTCATGTTTGAGGACATGTCATAAACAACTTGCAAGAAATTGGACTCTCTTGGATCAGACAGATACTGCTAGTTTCCAATGAATTAGTTTCTTTACAGGGAAAGCAAGGATGGCCTTTCTGATGGCATATTTTTGAAAGCTGGAGAGTGCCTTTTTTATTTTTAATGAATGACCAAAAGTATAGTCTTCAATTTGTTTTTTCTTCAAGAAAATACAGTCTTATTACACTCAAAAAGCTATGAAACTTAAGCTGAACATGCCTCTTTTGCATACCAAGAAGAATTAACAAGGTTTGGGAGATCAGATTTCAGGCAGATGTGTAAAATATAGGGGGGATCAGCACACACTACATGAGCTGAAAAGCACAGCCAGTAAATCTGGCAATTTGGAGTACTTAATTTAACATATACACATACAAACACGCCACCAAATTAGCTTAAAAAACAACTGTAAAACTGTTAATTTGGTACTGACTCTGATGTATTGTTCCATGTTCTTGTCAGACTTGAGGAAACTTTCCTTGGCCTTCGTTGTAGCAGCCACTGCATCACGGATAGTTGTGCGGGGCCTCTTCAGCATGGAATGGAACAGCTTACTTTCTCCACGAGTTGGGAGGCATTGACTTGACAGGTAGACTCTGTCTGAATATTTTGGGCGGGGATACCACAAGCCAAGTCTGGCCCAGTCACCTTTAGGCACTTTGGCTGACTGGAATACAGAGAACACTAAATTTATGACAACCATTACATGTACGTTATTTTGTTAATTTGGTTTTTTCAAATTTTGGTCCCATTTTTGTATCCTCATTGTACAGTTTATGAACAAACAGGTCTCAGCCTAATTGAAATTCCCATTGAAAATTCTAACTGATTGTAAGATCAACAAGGTCTCTTACAAAGAAATTATATAGTTTTCAGTCATACTAATTATTAACTGGATTGTATGCATGAAAAGCCCTATTGTCACAAATAGTCTGTGGTTGATGAATTAACTGCCATTATGAAATCTCATCTCGTAATCTAACACTTACTGTTTTCATTCTGCTAGTCAAACAAAAAAATTCTTCCTATAAAATTGCACAAATGCTTTCATGTAAATGTCATCCCAATGCAATAATTTTTGTTTATATAATGAACCAACAGCACATAGACTGATTAATCATCTAGAAGATCTACCAGCATGAACTGAGGCCCTGAAAGCAGTTATTAAGTCTTCTCTTACCTCAAGTGGCTTGCCTTTGGGACCCTTCGGCACCCTCGCTAGTCTGACGAGCAATGATGCACAGGGTATGGGTCTGACATTGGCATCTCGTAAACATTTCTCTGTGAATGGGTCAACACCATTGGGACCTTGACTGTATAGACGCAGCTGATGGGCTCCTTCATTGAGTGTCACCTGAAAATGAAAGTTTTATTGAAAACTTCCAAGTAGAAAACAGGTAAAGAAAGTGCAGGTATACTGAGAATATTTCCTCCACAGACTCATTGCAAAAGTTTGATGAATTAAATCAACAGGAAAAGTAAAAAGTCAATAAATAAACACAGTTAAATTATGGAATCTTTATATTGATAAGCTACAGAGGGAAGTACACGTAGGTACAAATGTCATCCTCTTCTTACAGGGTAGATAAAATGTCAGTCAGTAATCAGATCAACACGATCTATCCAATTTTCTCCTTTTGGTTAAGTGGTTCCTGAAAATCATCAATGATGTAATTTGCACATGTGTCTTATTTAATCCTTCTAAAGTTGTTCCAAACATTTCCTTTATATCTGCACCTGGTAATTTGCAAAAGATTGACCATTATATATAAAGGTTAACATGTCAAACAGATGTTCAATCAATGTCTCACTGTGTCTGAATATAAGCAAAGCAATGGAGAAGATCAAGATGAAATTTGAAGAAAAAAAAAAAAAGGGAATGCACCTGCAATCCAGTCTTGTCAGCCAAGGGTTGTCTTTCTGTTCCTGTCTCTACAAAGACATTCAATGTGGCATATCCAACAACTGTCAGTTGTCTGTAGAAATTATCTATTGTGTAAATCTGATGAGACAAATATTATAAGGTAAAAATACAAATATTAACAAGAGATCTAAATTAGTGCAATGCCATTTGGTGGATGACTTTGGAAAACTCAGGCATTGTGACTGCTTGTGATTTTCAGAAATTGAAAGCTTAAAGCAAAATCATGCTTATTCTAAAAGACTTTACAGTCAATGTAAATTGCACAGATAGCCAACTAAAAAAAAGTTATTAAAATAAGCAATCTAATTGTGTTTTCTTACTTAATTTATATTGAAGATCACAAACTTACATCAATAATTATGTAAATATATCCCATTACATAATCTGTATTAGCATGATTTTTTTTTGGTCAGTGGAAGTTTTGGGCACTTTGTAGAAAAGGAAAAAGTTGTGTACATGCTAACCCTTATGATAGTGCTGGAGCTTAGTTGCTCCCAGTGGCCTACCTTGAAAAGCAATGTGGCTGAGGGGGGAATCTGTGGTTCCCTAAATTCAGATCTGTGTTCATATACAGGGTTGTAAACTTCACTATCCATCTTGACACTGGTTGATATATCTTTGCCATAAACCTCATATTTACGGTCTAAGATTCGAGCAGCAACCTACAACCAGGGCCAGAGAAGTCAAATATTAAAAAAATTAGCCATTTGAGAGAACTATAGGCCTACATGCATTTAAAGATGGCTGACAAGGTTATGAAAAGCTTGCTTAAAGTATGCTGAAATTTATTTAACTTAAAAGTGTTTCAGATGCTATAGGTGTAAAAATTACAAAAGTTACAAAGCCCATATGAAACTTCAATTTTTCTTTCAGACAGAAATATCATTTCAATTATGCAAAGTGATTTATATTGTATCACCAGATCTTACTGACTAGGCAGAAATGAGGTAGGCTAGATCAGTCTACTTGCATCCCTGCATATGCAGTCAAAACACTGCATTTGACTTTATGTAAATAACTTTCATTTGTGTTCCAGCAGCAACTGACACATCTATCTACTGTTCATCTTTATAATTATAGAAAATATCAGAATCAGAAAAATAGTCACTGGTTATGTGCAGTCTCTGTGGTAGTGCAGTTATAAGACTGTATATGCAGTTTGACCTTTGAGGTGATGTTCTCTTTTGAATATTTCCATTTCTAATCTTAAGTTTACACAGCTGTTTGTGGTCAGTCCTATATGAATTAAAGACAATCACCTGTTCATACAGCTACAGTGACGCTTCATTGCATATTTTAGTGACTAATTCTAGAGATATATAACTCCCACAGTCTCAGAAGCTGACATATAGCTACTCGCAGGAAATTTATCAACAGTTCATTGCAAAACTGTATGCTTCTAAGGATAGCCACATTTTTGTTTCAAATTTCAAACTATATGCACCCTTGAGAAAGTCACTGAATCTGGCAGGAAGCGGCAACCATCAATGTAGATGTCAAATCCATCTCCTGCATGGAAAGGTTCTGAGGGTGGTACCTTTCTTTCTAATGGAAGCCAAGCATACTGTAAATAGAGAAGATCCAATCTGAACACCAAGAAATAAATTTTACTGACACTGATATGTAACTTCTGGGCAGCAACCACGGAGGTATGCATGAATAAAATCATATTTAATGAAGACTGCTATAAGGATTATGACAACTTAAAAAAGAAATAAAGTATCACCATGGTTTTAGATTGTACCAATCCTTCATGAAGATAAAATACACTGTATTCTACAGTGTTGCTAGATGGTGATTTAACCTTCACAATTAGGTAAAGACCATCGAACAATAAATGAAGATCTAAATATTTTCATGTCCTATATTAGGCAGTGACTATTATTCATTAAAGAAGAGACTCTAAAAAATGTTTCAGATACAGTTCTTCTAACCTTCAGTGACAGGTTTTCCATATTTAATATTTTCATCAGATATATTTTGAGCTAAAGCTCCCAATGACTGAGACTGACATTTTTGCTAAACTCCAATATTGATAAAAATAAGCATCTCTACAAGATTTGTTTATAAATTAAGATTCCTTCAACAGTATCAAACCTACAGACCTCTGGTAAAACATCATCTCCATCATCTGATAATTCACTGGGGGTGAGTGAGCCCGGACGAGGCTGACCTTGGAAGATATGTATTCTAACACTTGCAGTGCGATATCGTTTCCAGTCCCTGTGGTAGTGCATATCTGTGATGGGGATGTGTGTGGGTTCTGGGACTGGTGGCTGGAACAGTTTGAGTGTGTGCGTGCCTGTGTTGAGTCTCATCACATTGGGGTTGAATTCTTTCCTTTCACGAGAAGAGAGGTCTGAAATAGATAAATAAAGCATGTGGAGAAAATATGACCTTGTAGAACCTATGTAGATAAATTAGCTGCTTGTATCAGTAAGGAAAGCGAAATTAACTCATTTTATACATAACTTAAGAAAAGAAAATCTTATAGTATGATCATGAACATTTCTAACTTGCACGGAAGACGTCTGCAATACTATACGTTGAAGCATTGTTCTTTCATTGACAACTACATGATAAAATCTTTCAAATAAGAACTACAGATCCTATCTCTCTTTGAATTCAAGAGAACATTTCTTGTGAAATGTTTATTATTTCTTAGTCTGGATCTGAGGGTCAAAGTTCAACAAAAATCATAAAGACATGTCCCTTTTTCACTTAGTCATTCAGAATTTCTGATCTTATTACAGTCGAGTCCCCTTAAATCGAATTTGCCGGGACCATCCTCATGGGTTCGATTTATGAGAGTTCGTCTTCCAGTTTTTTTTTTTTTAACAAGGGAAACAACTCCCGAATTACCTATGAGGGAAAAAAAAAAATGAGGAGGCTGCCACTTTCCCCACAGGTTCCCGATTTTTTAATATCGTCAAGTGTATTTTGGGGGAATGCCATATTTTTCAGCTATGGCCTTCTTGGACATCGCACTTCTGTCTATTTCCTGCAGCATTTTCATTTTTGACTCAACCGTCTCTCTCTCTCTCTCTCTTCAATGGATTGGAGGAAGCAATCACATAGATCTAGTCTATAAAATAAAGCTAGGCAACTGCAGGCGAAAGAGCACGATGTAAATACTGACTAGAGCTATATCGCTACGAAGTGATAGTAACACAGGTGCTAGGCGCAATGCCTCGGGTTGTCTACACACGAAGCATCGTAATACTAATAGTAATAGTACGATACACGCACGTGTTTACCTGTTGACTCTGCAAGGATGCTGATTATTGATCGGCATCGCTGCTCCTCCTAAACTGCCCCCCCC
>JBCAUA010078917.1:0-10814 GCA_038406235.1 Peronia verruculata | reverse complement strand
ATAGATAGATAGATAGATAGATAGATAGATAGATAGATAGATAGATAGATAGATAGATAGATAGATAGATATTTGACTGCTTTACTCACTGGCGAACAGTACTCGGGGAATCATTGGCACCTTTGTGAGCTTTCAGAATTTTAACAAGCTCGTAGTTGGATTTCAAAGGAAACTCCTGTCCAGTGGTAGTGAAGAAATACTTCCAGTCTTTGTATCGCCATAGTTCTTCCATACACAATATTTCGGGCGACAGGACGGTAAATTTTCCCCACTTCACGTCTATTCTTCTACTGGTCGGGAAAACGTTGGGAAAGCAATTTGCTATTGCCGAGATTGCCCTGTTGAATATCGCTGGTGATTTCCCATCTACGTGAATGCAGTAATAATTCTGTGGTCGGTATATGGCTCTAAGCAACCGTTCAACCATCTCAGAATCTTTGTAAGCGATTATGGAAAACGCCAAAGGAAATGTTTGTTCTTCTTCTGTTAATGAGGACATGATATAACCTCGGGATGATCTGAAATATTGACAGTCTGCAGTTAGATTGAGATAGTTTTCGTCACTGACTGAAACACCAATATGTGTCTTTACTTTGACAGCCTGAGCTATAGCAGTTTTATTGCCCTCAAACAGAGGTTTGCAGTCCACCTCTTTGACTCTGTACACGCTCTGCATCTTGGCCAAATTTTCAGCGTAAGGCAGGTCTAACCTTGGGATGTCTGTGGTAGATTTGATCATCTCTGTGGTGGAATACGAGTAGCTGTATAACTGAAAGACATTGCCTTGTCCTTTTGAGAGACTTAAGGTCTCCAATCCAGACCTGACGGCTGACATGGATTTATTTACCTGTGTGCTCAGAGTTGTTGCTAATTTCACATACGAGAAGTCGTTCTGGTAAATAATCACGAGACTTATCAACGTTATGAAGGCCAGTAATAGCAGAAACAAAAGACGGAACATTTTGATACATCCTGTGCACATAGTTCAGCGACCTGAAATAAAACGAAATTTAATACAAATGGCTAGATTTTCCCTAGAGCATAGGCGAATAAAACTCACAAAAGTAAGAAAAACCTATATGACATAAAATAAAAGTACAAGCCAAAAACACTAAGTCGGACCCTTTGAATAAATGTTTGATTTTTTTTTTTTTTTTAATTACAGAAGTATGCAATAAGTAGCTTACACAACAAAATAAATGGATAAATAAATAAATACCTTCGGATAGAGAAAATTAGTTGTATATAACAGAACCATTGCCTTTTAAGTTCACCTTGTATTTGCAGATCAGAATTCATTTTCCTGCTCTAGAGGAGTACAGTTTACTAGCTCTGCAGTTAAATGTACTTGCGTGAGATAGTTAATTCGACCAAACATGAAATCAATATAATAGGAGTGGCACACTTATGTAATTTGACGTTCTGGTTGGATGACTGATATTTTAGAGAAAGCCACACGTCAGACTTAAGCCACACTGATCCTTATGGATGGCAGGTAGTCCTTAGCCACTGGGGGCTTCTTGTCCAATTAGCTTTCTTCACTCTCAAACTGTTTTAAGCGCAGTAAATTTTCAAGCGATTTTATCGTCGTGTTGTTGGAGTCCACTTAGGCAGGGAACGGCATAAAATTTGAATTCAAGGAAGATTTATTGTTTCCCAATCCTCTGCTCGCTGAGGTAAGCATATTTTTTTTTTTTATATAATTCAGTTATTATGATTATTATTATCATCATCATTATTACTTCACACACACACACACACACACACACACACATACACACACACACACGTGTGTGCGTGTACACATACAAATCTGAAAGTTACTTTCCTACAATTTTCTCTGCCGAGATATCCCCACTTATTTTTTGGGGAGAGGGCAGACGGATAAGAGAACGCAATGCTCTCAAAAAAGCCCAGCATGATATAATGACTTCAAACAAGCCTTTACCTCGGCAACATCTGCAGACCAGAAATAAAGACTTTGTCATATTAGAAGAAACCTTCAAACAAGATTTGCAAGTGAAATGTTCGTTTATTTTTGCTACCAAAAAAAAAAAAAAACCGAAAAAGGTTTAAGATACAGCTTCTGCTTTTTACCAGTTTAAGATTGCAAGCAATATTTCTGTGCTGAAATATGCCCACATAAAATTTGTATTATCATTTAAAATGAATAGACGGTCCCAAAGCCTTCTTGTTGCTCTCGTACATGCCTCGTATGTCTCCTGAGGCAGCTGCTCTCTGAATTTCAGCCCTCAGTTCTTGCCAGTATTCCTTGGCACAGCACTTGTGTGTGGTCTGGGCGTTGCGACTTGTTTCTTTTAGATTTTGTAGTTCTTTTTGCAAGGTAACTGTTTGTAGTTGATGTTAGCAATGGGTGATGTTTCTAGGATAGGGATCATCTCTGATGCCTTGGCTTTGAACCAGTCCAGCGATTTCTGACTAGTCCTCCACAATATCCCGAGGGCTGTTCCATGAACAGTGTTTGTGATTATCTGCCACTTTTCCTTGCCAGTGTCACCTTACTGAGCAGGCCCATACTCTTTTTAAAATGCCCCCATTAATCTTTCAACATGGTCGGCTTTAGCCAAAATTTTGATGTTGATGCGGGGATCCCCTTGTTTCCTTGTGTGATGGAACCACTTTGGTTGCGTCTTAACTTTCAAACACACCTGTGAGGTTATCTGTGTCGCAGTCAGCACAGTGGCAGGAACGGATGTTGGGAATAGGTTTAAGAGAGGATGGTGACGATGAGGCCGAGCTGGTGCCACTGTTTTGATCAAGGTGCATCCAAGAAACCTTGTGTTGAGGCCTGGTGTCGAAGTAGGAATTAGTAATACACGTGTTGTGTAAAGTTCGAAGAGGCATTGGCCGTTGTCATTCACCTTTCCTACCCAAAAGTGTTAGAGACAGGACATCCATTATTCGTTGTCAGCCCGTACTTTGGCATTGAAGTTACTCAGTAGGTTCGGGTGTTCCTTGCTGGGGATACTAATGATAAAAATGCAAGGTTTTCCTAAAACAGACCCTTTTCTCTGTAGAAGTGAGAGTTGGAGCGTAAGTACTGACAAGGGTGTCATGAACTTCAGTGGTGTTCAGGCGCATGGTAAGAAGCCCTTCATATCCGTTGATATCCATTTCAACCATGCATAGCAGATTATTCTTGACAGCAAATCCATCTCGTGTTCATTTGGCTCGTTCAAGTTTTTATCTTCCAAAAACAAGGTTTAATCATTCACTGTCAGCCAAGCGTGTTTCCTGCATAGTAGCAATGTCTATATCCAGCCGTCTCAGCTCATTGTTGATGACAATCTCCCGGAGCTTGCCAGACTGACCGGACAGCATTGTTCGTACATTCCATGTTTTAGAGCGGGTCTCTGTTTTCATGTTTTCTTTTCCTTGTTGCTAGATATACAGTTGACCAGCCACTATTCAGATGTCATCCTGTCCCCATATACCTTGTGAGGAGGGTGGGTCGTGACGGAACAGCACCTTATTGGTTGGGGGCTGCCCAGATTCGGTGGGCAGTAGCTTTTCAATGAGATCAGAGATTCTCTTCCACCGACCGATGCAACATCTGGTGCCACGATTTACGCCATTTTAGTGATGATTTATAACCTTAAACTGCTGACAGCTCGTTTGTGCTTACACCTGGGCCACGCACAGGCAAAGATGAAGTGTCCTCTTCAGTGTTTATGCAAACTTATCTATGAGTGTTACATAGTGCAGTGGAGTCGGACTCTTGAGCGGGCACTGTAATGAAAAAAAAAAAAAAAAGAAAAAACAAGGTGCAGCCCATGCAGCGTGTCCCCCTTCCCACATCGCTGGTGGATCCAAAGAAGCAGCAAAGATGTTCTGGTTTGGTCCTAGCGCCGCCGCAAGAGCTGCAGGAGCGTAAAAGAAATCAACGACGAACTACCGTAGGGGCACCAACTCCGCATTTGTCTTACTGGTTAACTCCCTAGTCTTCCTAAAAGGAGTGTAGGCTTAAGGCAGGGGAAGTTTGAAATCAGAGTTTTCTTTCTCCTAGGTTAACGGCCTTGCAGGGATATCGAGCTCTGCCTACCCAGTGCGACTGGTTATGACGCCAGTGACCCGCCTTTTCCTTCAACATTTTGTTAAAACCAGGTCTTCCACAAGTAGGCAATGTTTTTTGGACTAGCTGCCAGGGACTATTTGAGACGCTGCCTTATGGGAGTATTTTATAATGAGTGGG
Source organism: Peronia verruculata (assembly GCA_038406235.1). Lineage (NCBI taxonomy): Eukaryota > Metazoa > Mollusca > Gastropoda > Systellommatophora > Onchidiidae > Peronia > Peronia verruculata. Next base: position 6,601 of record JBCAUA010078917.1, on the reverse strand, counting down.
AGCTTAACCCCACTACCACCCACGACAATAACAATCATTACATTGTCTGTAATTGTGACGATCATTTGCACTGTTTTCCATCTCCAACACTTTGGTATATGAAGTCATTTTTATGCAAATGTAAACAATCATGATTAACAAAATGATAGAAATAAGATAAGATGAGATAAGATAAGATAACTTTATTTTCCACAATAGTAGACATTTTTTTGTACAGTGTAAAACCGAGCTAGGTTCACAATCATAACAAGTCGTCAAAAGTATGCATAATGTTACATGTTTTAGTGATCATACATTCATTTACATATCATCCTCTTGCACATGGACACAACCACACATAAAATGTTCCAGCATTCTAAAATGAAACCACGCCTCGCTTATATAAGATGGTAGATGTGCCATTAATAATGGTAATAATATTATATCTTACAGCATTCTTATCACAGATGTCATACAAATGCGACCTCAGCGTTCTGATCTTACAATTTGTGATGGAAAGGGATGTGAGGGGTCATCAAATATTTTGTGGATTTTCGTTATGTACAATGTGTTGAAGGTGTTTGTGCGTGCCTTGTTTGATCTTAATTGCATTTTTAATAATGTTGTCAACCTTAGTTTGATCTTGCTGTCCGCAGTTTCCGCCCCAGCAACACAGGCTGTGCAATAACACACTTACTTTCTATGACAGACTTATAGAACAATGACATAATTTTGTGATCTACGTGAAATTATTCCAGCTTCTATAAAAGGTACATTATTTTATTCATTTTTTTATATTTTTTTTTATTTACTGACAGTCGAAGAGTGAGTGTGCCAACCTAATCTGTCGGCTATTGTAATGTTAAGATATTTATAGCTGTTCACTATTTCGACTGTCTCATTTTTAAATTTTTTTTTATTATTTCGAGTGGTTGGAGAGGGATCGTTTTTGTTTTAAAAACTATTATGAGCTCTTTTGTTTTCTTCATATTCAAAAGCAAGTAGTATCTAGTAATTCTCAAACCGACCAATAATTTAATCACGGCTGATTTGTAGAGATGGAGATGGTCGTCATTAGAAATTGGACCTAGAATTGTCGAATTATTATCATATTTAATTAACTTGGCAGATCGCTGATTGATCAAACAGTCATTTGTATAGATGGTGAATAATAAAGGAGACAGTACACAGCCTTGAGGTGCTCCAGTATTTTATACTCATGTTTGAAATGTTACATTGTGAAAGCTTACGCACTATGGATGGTTGGTTACAAAATCTAAAATCCATGCAATTTGCTTGGTATTAACATACATGGACATTACTTTTGATATTAAGATGTGAGGTTGGATGGTATTTGAAGGCTGACGCAAAATCAACAAAATGTGTTCTGCAATAATGTTTGGGAATGTCCAAATGACGGTAAATGTTGACTAGAAAAACAAGAATGGCATCTTCCACGCCCCGCCTATCTCTGTATGCAAAATTGCACTTGATCTTGAAAACCATCAGTGAATCGTCTCAGTGCTTTCAGTACCAATCTTTCTAAACACTTCATAGCAACAGATGTCAAAGCAACAGGTCTGAAATCATAAAGCTCTTGAATTTTATCCTTCTTTGGGACCGGTGCTTTTTGCTGAACATTTTCCACGACGCAGGTTAAACACGATCATCTAAAGATTTATTATAAATATGTGTGCAGATTGAACAAAGCTGTACAGCACACAATTTATGAATTCCATTTTTTAATTTGTCTGGTCCACTGATTTTATAATATATTATTATAAAATCTTATTTTTCAAACCTTGATTTCATTTTCTTTCATTTCTATTATTATTATATTTTTTAATCAGTTGGTCACTTGTAAATGATGTGAGCAATGATTCCATGTTTTATCATATACCTACCTATGAAATATAATCCGATATGTCATGAGTATTTTGATGGTCGGAATTTATTGATTTTCTAATAACTCTAGGGTAGATCTGATTTGTCAAGAAAATCTCTTAATTTTTTTTTTTTAGCATTATCAGTTATGATCCAACTCGGAAAGTTAGGTTCTGATTTAACATTTCACAATAGACACACTCAAAATGTTTACCATAGAACAGTTCTAGTGCCAATGCTGTACAAAGATTTTGTAAGACCGTACCTGAACGACTAAGACTTGCTCCACACGCTCACGCAGAATGATAGTGAAATGTTGGCTCGCATGCGACCTCTTGCTGAGATCTTGCCAAGTCAAATGGTGTCCCATCTTCACGGACCAGTAGCATACTGAATGTTTTGTTTTTCTTTAATTACCAGGGGCTTTCGGCTGATAAGTAAGGTTTTATAAAAGTAAAAAATGAAACCTTCTTTTTTTTATCTATTCTTAAGAGGTTTTTTTTTTTTTTAATCTCTTTTAATCGTTGCACTGTATTGTTTTTAAGTTGATAAAGAACGTGCATTGATCGACGATTACTAAGTAGACCTAGTACTCTTATCATCAAATTGTTTTCCTTCTCATTCGCCCGAGTTGGGGAAGGGGTCGCCGTGGCTCTGTGGTTTGGCGTCTGCTTCGTGGTGTGAACAACCGACGTACGAGAATCTGAGGCCGGAATCGACTCGTGGGTGCTCCATAAGGAGATGGAGGGACACGGAGATTGAAAACCTGTATTTCTCACTGACTCAAGGGGCCCCTGAGTAAGTCAGGTGTTCTTTTATGAACATCGCTTTACAATCCTCACTGCACTTCAGGGGTTTATCAATAACCGATAACCGAGGTGGGCAATTTTCTTGGATTCCTCATTTTGAAACTGTATTACAATAAGAGACACATTTTTTCACTAAGACATCAATAAGCTAAGAAAGAAGTGTACACCTTTCAATATTGATGCCATAATCAAAGTAAATATTTTGACAATTATATTCTAATTTATTTGGCAAAACACATTTTCTTTAAATATTTTTTTTCAATTGCTTTTTTTTGGGGGGGGGGGGGAGGTCACAGTTTAAAATCCCCCGGTTATTCACATATTATTATGTTCTCAACTATTTTAAAACAACGTAATGCATCGCTTCTCTATGTCAATTAATTAATTTTTCTTTTCAAACACAGTCACTGTGGTTGTATTGGAAAACACATTTGCCATAGAACAGCATCATTGTTATAGAGAGAACTATTGCATCCCTGCACTCGTGGGCAACAGTGATGGAGCTAGAAACTATGGAACGCGCACTGCCGCCATCTTGTACTCTCACCCAGGAGGACTCCCGAGCGACCCAATGAAGGGCAGGGCAAGAGGTCAATCACCTTACCGGATCACTATTTCACTGTTAATATGATCAATACTAGCTGCCTTGTCGGTTGCTCTGAACGAAAACGTTGGAAAAAATAAATCATCAGCCGATGTGACAAAACACAGCTGAATGTTTCAAGTTTTCGTTTATGTGTCTGTTTGTTTAATTTCGAACGATTTATTTGTAATGTAACTCAGAGTGATAGTTTTTTTTTTTTTTTAAAGTGGAGTTAAGAGAGTGGTCTCAAATCTTCTCCGTAGAACAATGAACAGAGTTTGTTTCTACCAGATGCTAATCACATAAGCCTACAACTCACTTTAATTGGCGTTATCAAGGCTAAACTTTTGATGTTTTCCAAACTTGTATTCCTAATTGTTTTGACAACATCAACTCTCTTTCCCGAGATTATCAAGACATAGTGACATTTTTTTTTTTACCTTAATTTATATAATATGATAGGGTCTGCAGTGTTCACTTGAACGAAGATGATTTCTTGACCCATACAAAAAAAAAATAATAATAATAATAAAATCCTAAAGCCAAGAGCAATTTCAAAGACTCAGATGGTCAGCCAGTATCCACCCCTGGCACTGGGGCTCCCACTGGTAAAGGAGTTCTAATCAAGTCTTCTATATGCAATTTGCCTATAGCCAGGGAAATAGTAATGATCTGTCATTGAATAACGAGCCCGAAATGAGCAAGAGCCTGAGTTGCAGAGAGGCAGGTCAACCTTTGCAAGACCCCCTCTTCCCATACCTTAGAATGGACATATCATCTCTCTAATAACATTTATATATTCAGCAATGACCGCACTTTTAAAAGAAAACAAAAACCCAATATCGAGCTTTTGAGCAAAAACCAAATTTCAGGACCCGCCCCTCAAACGGCCTCCTCTGTCTCACTAAACTCTTTCTTTCTACTCTTTCAGATATCAAAATATGTCTGTCTATTTACCCATACTATTTGATAAAAGGCTGCTGGGATTGAATTGCCTTGTCATGTAGCCTACGTAAGATTGATTTTTTTTTTTTTTTGACGTTCTATTTTAATCTCTAGTACAATGTACAATTTTGATTGTTTTTTTTTTTTTAACAGTTACACCTCATTTTGGCAATACTTTGCATTTGCTCAATTTTCAGGCACAACTAAGATATTCTCCCTCCGTCTTGCATTACTCTTTCATCGGTTTTACTACAATTTTGATACAAATTATTTACTAACGTTATTTTAGTAAATGTTATTCAAACAAGTAAACAAAAAAAATGTCCTTAAAAACACATGAAAAGAAAAATACAATAAGTTTATACGAGTGAAAATTGGTTTTCAATGAAATTTTAATGGTTTAGGATCAGAAAAGGTTGTTAAATAGTGAGCTTTCTTCTGTAAGCTCTATTAGCCGTGAGCTCTGTTGCCCTTCATTCGGCCCTCGCACTGGCTTTTCCATCAGGCGTGTGGCGTCCGCCATTTTTAAGTAAGCGAAGAGTGAGAGGCGCTGCAGAGTTCGCACTCCATAGTTTCTAGCTCCATGGCAACGGTAGTTCTAACAAGAAAAGATTTTGAAGAAACGGGAAAATCGAACATAAAATCAATTTTCCTCATAATAAAATGTCAAACCGGTACTACCCGATAATACCGTGGGACTTACAGTCTACGTCAAGTCCGGGCACCTGGATGCTGGTATTTATCAAACTATACTTTACTCAAGAAAGCGTCTTTCGTCTTTTATATCCTTCTATCGAACGCTCAATTCGGGTCAAACACTCCCACGAGTTTACCAGTCAATTGTTATTGCCTTTTGTCAATAACGTCAAGCCTACTAAGCGTTTTTTGTTTGTTTGTTTGTTTGTTTGTTTGTTTGTTTGTTTTTCTTTATGTAAGCAGAAACACAGATCTTTATGCAATATTGGTGTGTGCCTAATTATATGTGGATACAATCACCTCATTGTTCCTATAACGACACTGAACCCAGAGTGCATACTCATAATTCATTTTCAAAAAAAGATGCCACATTTATAACACACCAAGAGCAACTGATAAAAGACACTGACATAGGCTAGCTCTTCACGTTTAAAATCAACACAAATCAGATTAAAGAGAAGACCATACTACGCTTGAGGTCACGATGATAAAAAAAATACGTGGAAAATCATTACCATTACAGCAAACTGAGCTGGTCCCGACAAAACCAAAGGATTGTTTTCTTTTATTATGTTCAGTTTGTTACAAGGCAAACATTTTCATCCACAAAGCAAATTTATTAACATAGACACGATAAGCGTTCTGAACATTCGTGTGTGCATTTGAGATTGAGAAAAGAGATAAGTTGATCAATACTTGTATTGGGAGGACGTAAATTAAATTTTATAAGAATAATCTTGAACAAATCAGGATGGTTTATTGGGTACAACTCCGCCGTCTGGAGCAATTCAATAGTGTTATCATGCGAACATCGATGATGTTTTCGTAAATCCTGGCTCTCGCTAGACTTATATACATAGGATCAATTCAGAACAGTTTAACCAGCACAAATAACAATACAACTTGTAGAACTTCTGATCACTGTGAGGAGAATACTTCGGTGGCTTTGCTTTATTACAAGGTCCAATCTCTTAGTCCGGACATTTATATACCGTCATAATCAATAAGCCTAGAGCCATTGTTGTGAGCTTACAATCAATTTACTACTATATAGTTTACAGTAAGTTTTTTCCGTTTTTTACGAGCACACATTGGCACTTTTTGACATTTGTTTGTGGCATTTTGACATGATGGTAAAAAAAAAAAAGAAGAAGAAATGAAAAGGAAGACATAACAATCATTTTACATGCAAGACAATTTCTTGCTGTAGGTATAACTTTGCCATTTCTGATGCCAACGTTTTGCAATATTTTCATAAAAGACATGTTAGCAGTGTACAGTTCAGAGTTCAGTTCATAATGGAACAAACCAGAAGAAAAGGATGACAGAAGAGGAGAAGATTGTAAGAGAAGGAAAATTTATCTCCAAATATCTTTATTCCCTTTTCTGGGCATGAAAATGTGGGCCAGGTTTTGCCGGTTAAATATTTTTAAGGGGGAAGGCGGGGGGGGGGGGGGGTCTGAAAGCGATTTAAAAAAACAAAATCCTTACCGATAGATTATCAGAATTTGAACCTTTTCCATCAGACTGGGTATATTGAAAATAGAGGAATACATTGACAAAACAAAACGAAATCAACTTAAACGGGGAGGGGGGGACGGCAGCTGGAGTTATGAAATTTGGGTCATTTTTTCCGTTTTGGGGTTTTTGGCAGTTTTGGCTTCTATAGCATCTTTAGATCATGAAACAACAAGGATAATTACAG
>JBCAUA010078906.1:0-10814 GCA_038406235.1 Peronia verruculata | reverse complement strand
GTTAAGCCAGAGGGGTTGTTCTATTATTTGGTATACTGTAGTATCGATACCACTCGTGGAATAGGCCCACCCATAAAAAAAAAATGGCCGCCTCAGGGTAGGGACCGCAGTGCTCCACCAGTGCCCCAGCCCTATTCAAAACTATGAAAATACTTCGGCTAGATCAGTAGCCTCGTCATTCACTTCATTCATGATTCAGGCTTATCTGGAATGGAGCAAGTTATTGTTACTTTTTTATTAATGTGAAACCTGAATAAATTTGTCCCACAGAACCACTCCAAAATATTTTCTGTACGAGAAATTTTCATTTTTTTTTTTTAATCGGGAAGATTGAACAATTGCGGACCAGCGGGCCGAAACAATTATTGCGCGAGCAGACACACAGTGTGCGAGCCGACTCACACTGTAACCCTACGCGCTCTCCATCATACATGTTAGCGTTAGGGTGGACTTGCACTGGTTAGCATTAGGGAGGACCGTCACCCGCTCATCTGACCTACATGTTAGCATTAGGGTGGACTTCCGCTGGTCGAGGGTCCCAGCAGGGTTGTTCTATTATTAGGAAAAGTAGTGCCGAACCACTAGTCCGGAATTGTTCAATCTTCCCTTTTTATCAAATTTGTGGATAGCTAAAATCTAAATGGAATTTGTTAATAAGAGTATTGAGAGTCAATTGCCTACTAGAACTTAACCTAAACAGCCTAATGGATTGTTGATAGCGGCACACGGGGTGACACATTGGTCTTATTATTTTTTTTTATTTTTAAAAGAAAAAAATACTAAATTAGTTTTTGTTTTCAGTGTCTTGAGCTGTTTGCTGCTGTTTTTTTTTTTTTTTTTTAAACAGAACGGTAGATTATTGTCATGAAGCCCGATCGTATCATTTCAAAATTTCGAAAAGAGTGTGTGGTTATGCTTGTCTTACTGGCATGTTATATAGGGTAGTTGGGATCATTACTGCTCATGGGCATCTATCGGATGTGAATAAATTGTAGTTAGTAGATTTGGATGTAGCCTAGATCTATAGGCCCTGGATTTCTATATATGGGAGGGCGCATAGGCCTATTAATTTGCTATGCTAATTTCCACTGCAAATAATGTATTGAAGATGTTGAGTTTTGCCTTTTCTTGGGACTTGTTAAATTTAGTGTGGAAAACATTTTTGAGTTGGAAAAAAATCTATCAGTATTGAAAAACTGTAAAGATACTTGTCACAGATAGTGTGTACATACCTTTTTTTTTTTTTTCTATAGTCTTATTTTTAATGAAAATTTGTGGATTGGAGATAAGAAGCATACTGATGGCTCTGGCATGCAAATGCAGGCCAATATAGATCTAGGTGTGAGTGGTCAAACAAAGAACCATTTGGTAGGAAATGAACTTCACATTGCCTAATGGAAAATTTAAGAATAAAATCATGTTACCGCTCAGGGATGTCAACAAACTTCTTTGAAGGCAGAATTGTGACTTTCTGTTTTTCACCGAGTCTTTTCATTTTTTTTTTTTTTTTTTGCAGATCTACAAGTTAAAAATCTCGAATGGGCATTGAAAAACAAATACTGTACAATGAATAGATCTAGATCTCCGTGCTCTTTGGGGGTCTTGAATATTTATTAAATTATTGTCCTGCGGCTGATTCCGATCTAGTACATGACATTCATAGCATTTTCAATTCATGAATTTTGATCATGTTTCAGTCAAGCTAAGCTTAAATATCATGGCTGTGGTCTGGGGAGACAGACGAAAACATTTTTTTTTTCAATAGTAAAGCCATTGCAAACACACATTCCTATTGAAACTTGAAATTCTGTAGCACCTAGATCTAGTAGGGTTAAATCTAGTTTTTGTTGTTAAATAATTATGCATGTGGTTGACTTTGCTGACTGACCCAACAGAATTTGCTGACTTTTTTTTATGAGAAGAGTTTTATATCCCTGTGCTTCCTTCAGTGCTGTGCATAACAAAATCATTTTATCAATTCCACAGAATGCGTTACGTAGCCGCTTACCTTCTTGCTTCCCTTGGTGGCAATTCTTCACCAGCTGCCAAAGACCTGGAAAAGATTTTGAGCAGTGTCGGAATTGAAGCAGAGTCAGACAAAATCAACAAAATCATCAGTGAACTCAAAGGCAAAAATCTTGAGGAGCTGATTGAAGAAGGTGATTTTCAAAAAAACATCTTTATGAATGGGTTACTTCCAAATCTGACCCAGGGGGCCGTACTCATGAAGTTACCGTAACTTCCTCAGACTAGGTGTAACTTCTACACCAAGGCGTAGCCCACTACTTGATATACATGAAGCACATGTAGACTTAACACAACTAGTCGGAAAGCGCCCTAAGCATAGCGTAACTTTAGGGGTGGCTTGACCAGCCTGTAACTGACTTACTCCTTCCCCTAAAGTGGAAAACATGCAGACTGCTGCTTGTTCGTCGCTTCTCTATCGGTCTGATTGTCGTTCTTTCGCTATCTCTCTCCCCTGCCCTCCCTCCCCTCTCCTTTTTTCCTCCCCCTCTCCCCTATTCGGTGTATAGCTAATGTGAAAATACATATAAATGAAATAATAACTTCCATGATTGTAATTTACCCACACATATTCAGTGTTTGGAGATCTAGAATTACATTCTTGGCATGGGCTGATTATTCAGTGCACAATAATTTACTTTATGATTTTTAAGTGGGAAATAGTATCCCCACGATATATGTCACACCAAAATACATGTACATTCGTAGTGAAAATTATTTCCTAGCATTAACATTTCTGTTATATTAACTCTAAACTTTTTTCTTTTTTTTTTTCTTATTTTGTACTTTATTTTGTTATTTTTTTCCTTTTTTTTTTTTTAAACCATTGACAACGGCACGAACGCAAATCAACCGCAAGAAATGTAAACTTCTCCAACACAATACCGCTAGTTTACTTTCTACCTACCACTAACCAATGTCTGGGCATCTTGCTTGACCTAGTTACATGAACATAACAGGCCCTCTGTACCAGCAGCTGATCAGGAGGCACGGTCATGTATGCCCAGTTGCTCATGATTAGCTATTGTTATGGGGCTTTCCGTAACAAATCTCAGTTTTAGACACTGCACTCAACTTAGGTACGGGTAGGTGTAGACTGGCCTCATGAATACCGAACTAAATGTTATCTTACACCAAGTCGTCCCTATGGGTACCTTAGCTTACACCAAGGCGTAGCTCCCTTGACGTTATGACAACTTCATGAATACGGCCCCAGCTTTTCATGGCACAAACAAAATTCGAGACTAAACATCTCACTGTGTAGGAGAACTGATTTGTCTCTAAAAGTTCAAAAGGACACCGATTCATGAAAGTTGGACATTTACAGAAAGTACAGCCTGTACTTCAGTACACTGTAGTTTTGAACTCGACTTTGATTAATGAAGAACTCAGAGGAGGTAATTTAATGTTATTGAACCATAGACATACTATTTAGTATTCCGTCAGTGAAACTGCAACCAATCATTGTGTTTCCTGTGTTAGAGTTGTCTTTTCGGTTGTTGCAAAATAGCGACAATATGAAAGGTTTTCCATTTCAGGTAAATTTTTATATTAACCAATTTAGAGTGTATTGACTATTGCAACATATGTGATCATCATCACCTGCCATCAAAGGTTGGTCATATTCTGACTTATGATTTGCTGTTTCCATATGATGGTTTTATCTGGAGAGGGGTATTTATTCTCTTCCTGGTGCTGATGGGTTTTCTGTGATATTTTTCAGGTTCCAAGAAACTCGCATCGGTTCCCTCAGGCGGTGCTGCTGTTGCTGCTGCAGCAGGAGCAGGTGGTGCTGCAGCTGGTGGTGGTGATGCTGCCCCAGCTGAAGGTAAATTGTCTTTATTTTTTTTTAACTCATCAATATTCAATTTCAAAACGGTATAGTCATGGAGTTACTAGTGAGAATTTGAAACAGCAACAGCTGTAAAATTGTCAGTTTTACCTTTTGGAGTTGACAGTTACAGTCTGGCAGTCATAATGTAGTGGGAAATGATAGTGCCTCTAATATGCTTCCACCTTTGAACTTGTTCTAGCCAAATGTTTCTCAAACCCAGAGAGAAATACGGTGGAACCCTCAAGAGGTCAGCTTGCTTAAAGTAAACTCTCGGTTAAAGTCAACCTGGTCTGGCGGTCCTGTTCTTTTCCCTGTATATCAGGGATGTCAAACTTCCGACTTAAGTCGGAATTTCAACTTTTTTGGTGGCACCAACTTTCCTACTTTAAGTTTTGACAGATCAACTGCCGACTTTTATTGAATCCATGAGACAATCAGCAATAATAATTTGTGGTACAAATTTCGCACGATGACGACAGTGAACCGAAAGTACGGGGGGGGGGGGGGTTCAGAGGACACTTTCCGACTTTTTTTGTGAAACAGTTTAACATCCCTGGTATGTTCTCATTAGTCTTGTCTCAGATAACATCAGCACCTTCAGAGGTCGAACTCGCATAAAGTTAACTTCAAATGGCCCATACTGGCCAACTGACAGCCATAAACTGTGAAGACAAAGAGAAAAAAAAGTCATAGAGAGACGCCTTGTTACGACACACTCGAGCCTGTGGGCCTGTCGCTGTATTGAGAAGATGCTTGACTTTCTTCACCTGTCTGGCATTGGTGGGGATTATACAAACATACACCTAGGCAGTAATTTCACACTTGCAATTCTTGCTCTTCTCCCGTGAATGGTTGGTACGGCTGACCGCCTTGCCACTGAAAGACGCGTGATTCCGTGATTGGCCCTCTCTGCTTGCCTTGCGTTATCAAGAATACACCAACACCTACTCCCACTCAGCTCTCTTCGCCCTACTTGTTGACATTCACATTTAAAGACAGCGTAGACAGGCACTGTGCCGGATTTTTTTCGGTCACATCTTTAGATCATGTAATAACACCGAGATAACCACCCACAAGAAGATTGACAATGCGTTTAAAAACCTGAATTGTAGATCACGGCTGTCTTTCGATTAAAAGGCTTCAGAATAACAACCATGTTCGTGCCTATAATGTGTAAGCTAAACAGGTCGTCTGCATCCGACCAGACTTCTGAGTGAAAAATTCCAGAATGAATTTACATTTTGTTCGGCAACAAGAGGGCTGGATGTGAAAACATAAAACGAGGGGCAGGATGGAACACCATGGCTAATCAAACATTTAGGTTCTAAAGGGAACTCCATTAGTGATTGTGGATCAAGCAATGATCGGATCATGTAATATGACAGGCGCACCTGAATGACCACTTAGCATGAGGATGGGATGGGTGGATAGTATAACACTACATGTCTGGACTAGGCTACATGATGCACTGTTGGCCTACAGACACAAGGCTTGGCAACGGCGGCAGGCCATAGCAACAAATGCAGTTTTCTCGCTGGACTATGGGTGAAAACAGTACTCATTCGAATGCGGGAATTTAAATCTATATTCACGGCGCAGCAAGGTTGGGTGGGGGGGGGGGGCAGATCTGTCTCTAATCTTTTTTTTTTTTTTTTCAATGTACGTTCATTCCTACATTCTACGCTCGCCTTGACTAGTCAAGTTTTTATCATCAACTCTGATCAAAATGTCTCTAAGGAGCATAACCCAATAAATACAGTGGAAACCTGATAAAACAGGATTGTTGGGACCAATGAAAAGTCCTGTTATAAAATATAACCGATTTCTGTTATAACCGACATACAATGAATTAGAGGAATAAAACAGTGCTCGCGTATTGCCTGATTATAGGAGACATTTTTTTTTCATGGCTGGTCTCCCCTCACTGAATTCTTTTACTTTTGCAGGATTCCACAAAATCATAGTGATGATGATCACAGAATGTTAACACAATACATTATAACTATCATAAGTCATAGTATGTTCTAGTGCTAGTACTAACTAGTTCTACATGTACTAGTAATAATCAAAAGACTTACAGAGCAACTCTAACCACGTGGATATTTAACACACAGCACTTCACTGGCCTCGGCCTCGCGTCCGACTCTCCCCCATCACTGTCCTTAGCACAATGCTGAGAGCCGAGCCTAAGTCGAAGCGCACTGAAATATCAAGGGTATCATATTACCTCACCCACTGTTCCTCTTCTCCTGGAGTAAAGTATACCAGTTCACTTTGCGCTTGATCTCTTGTGCGCATTGGTATGGGACGGGGGTGAAACGCAATATTAATCACTATGGTAATGTGGAGAATAGGAAAGATATTGAGGTGAAAATACGGGATGGTAATAAATCTTGCTTAATCCACCTCATACAGCAATTGAAACACATTGTGATGTTAGCACCGCAAAATGTGTACAAAAACAGCTCCATCATTGTTGAATGGCTAACTGGACCAAGTGGTCAGTGAACAGCAAGATCCAAGTCTGTCTTACCTAATGTTAGGAGCTACACATGCGAGTCCTTTCTTTATCCACGTGGGCCCACCACCTCAGCCTGTTTTGTTTAACAAGTGTTTCGTTACGAATTATAGATGAGCATCCTTCTTTCTTCCTGATTCCTCAAGCCACTTGGCTGATCTCATTGCCCACTACCCAAGCCCCCAACACCTTAGGTCGCACCCAGTGAATTATAATGGTCGAACAATCATGTTTGTAGTGTATTTGACCCAGTTATGCACCTCCGGCAGTTCTGAAGTACCACTAGGCATACAGGTGGACTATATTGTGAATGCTCAGTGGTACAGATATCCTGTTGTATGCTATTTGACTGTCACGAACTGCTGCTATACAAGATATTTTACTATTTCAAATGGGATTAGCGATGCTTCTGTTATAAATGGCTTCCTCTTATAAATGGTTCCGACTGTATGCAACACATATTTGGCCTCTGTGCTTACCAGAGATTGATATGTGAAACTGGATAAAGTCAACCTCGCTTAATGTCAACACTTTTTCTTGGTCCTGAGGCGTTGACTTTAAGTGGATTCCACTGTATAACCTAAGCTAGATTTAGGCCTAAGCAAAAAGTTTGATTTTCGCCCACAAAAGCCGGCATTTAAGTGCACAGGCTCTTATATGTGAATTAATAGCTTTTGCAACTACTATTCTGTCTACTAATGCAATAAAGTGGTCCTTACCCTTAGCTAAAGATTTCTCTGTTTGAATAGTAACAGCTCTCTATGTTGTGTGTGTGTTTTCATTAGATCTAGCAGTCCTTTCTTGGTTTTTAGTTCCATCACAAAACGCGCAGGTTCTTTTAAATATGAAGTGAGTTTCATATGAGGTTATCTTTTAACTTTTTTGGATGAAAACATGGTATGGATGTATTACTCTATGGATAATCGCCTGAGTGACTCTGGTCTTTAAAACTAGCCAACCGACCATACTAGGAGATCAACTGACAAAGCAGGAGCCTAGACTAAATTTGTTCTCAATTCTACACAGAACCAATTACTGGCACTATCCCATGTGGTGACAAAGAAAGAAATGTTTATACACTAGTGTACATTGGGCCAGATTATGCCGTCATACTTCTGGTATCCCTCCCTCTTTTCGTCTCCCAGTTCCTGGACTCCGTCCCTATTTTCCTGCAAACCCAGCATCATGCCTTTCTCCTGAGTGTTCAGTCTGAAGTGAAATTACATAATGAATATGAATATTATGTCTTGGTCCAACACTGGGCTCATTGGCAGTCTTTTTTTTCTTCTTGGGAGGGAGCTGGAATGTACGCAGACTAATTAAACAGAAAAGAATTCTGCCTGGGTCTGAGATGGATGGGTTTGTTATGTGGTGGATTTATCACGTCCTTAATCTATTTAGAGTGGAACTCGGATATTAGGAAATGGAAGGGACCAGGATTTCTGTTTCTTAATATCAGAATTTCATAATATACAACAGAGACCATAAAACAGTGGGAGGATGACCCATACCATTGGCTCATTATTTCTTTTAATTATATCCTCTGATAAGTGTCCCTTGACAAAGCCTGCGCATGCGTTTTGCACCAAAAAATGTCTAACAATAACATTTTTTTTTAACAATAAAATATTGAAACTGATAGGTTACTGAATGATGTTTCACTCTGCTCTTAAATCTAGAGTAATATGCTGCAGTGTAATTGATGGCTACTCCAAGATCATTGTCTGCGCGTGTTAGATCTGTGATATCGCAGTAAAGAAGAATTACTCCTCATCCCCACCCGGCACGCTCTGCCCAAACAACTATATTTTCACCTGCGTGGACAAAGAAACACTGTCCCCACCCCATATTTTACCTTGGCCTAGCCTATTTCAAAGAGCACCATGCAAACATTGTCTCACCCATAACCATTTGGTATGCAATCAAAGACAGCGGGTATTGTTAGGAGTAAATGAACAAACAAAAAGCTGGTCATGCGCTTAGTTTAACCATCTTTGGGATGCTGCCACGTGGTTTTACTGATCACTTCTGGGAAAATTATTTCTTTATAAGCGAGATCTGGAGGATTGGCATTTTGCAGATTCCAAGATTTTATTACAAGAAAGAATAAAGAAACACAACGGGACAGCATATTCTTTTCTTTATTATGAAAATTTCACAACATCTGATTTTGTACTGTAGTATCAGTTCGACTGTATTTTTAATTGTGCCTCAGATTTCTCTAGCATAGGTCTGATCGAGAAGCTGCTGAAGAGATCGTGCATCAGCTCTTTTCTGCAGATGTTTTGCGTTCATTCCTTGGTGATATGATATTGTCTGCTTTGCTTACATCTGTATATTCTTCCTTCAGTGTTCCTCCTAGCCGTCTGATCTTGTGATTGGCCATACCAGTGTTTCTGTTTTTATCTTTGCATGACCTAGTGTAAAATGAATTAATGATCAACTTGACTTTTTGTTTTCTTTTCACAGCCAAAAAGGAAGAAAAGAAAGAGGAGTCTGAGGAATCTGATGATGACATGGGCTTTGGACTGTTTGACTAAGCTTATATGACCTCACTAAGATAAAATAAATATCACATAAACCCCTTTGTAGAACTTGTGTTTTTTTTTTTTTTCTTCTTCTTTTTGTATGATTGTTGTAGCAGTGAGTGCTTGAAAGTTTGATTGAAGTCAGTGTACTTTCCAAGTGTTAGCATAAATACATGAACATATATATTTGTTCTGCAGCTGTCAGAAATCACTCAAAAGACAGGTACACTTATTTGTTGCAAAGAAAGCATCTAACATTAGACAAAAGTTCCAAGTAAAACTACTGCTCATTATGTTACAGCACAGAAGTAAAGTTGTGGTAAATTTCACATACCAGTAGCTAGTAGCAGGTACGGGTACATGTATGTATATTGCATAAATTTCACTGATTGAAAACAATTTCATTTAAAGAGATACGTAACAGATTTTAACTTCTTCATCGCATGCACATTAAAACATTTTGGTCAGTGATTATCATTAAGAGGTAAAGATATCATATAACACTCAGATAATCTTGAGGAACGTTCTTGGCAAGAAAAGAAAAAAACAAACTGCTTTGCTCATCTCTGAAAAATACATAGATGTAGATATAGATGTGTATGTTATGGTGTACCGAAATACAGCAAATTCAGTGATATGCACAAGCACACCCATACAGCAATGACCTGCAACAGTAATGAGCAGGAACACATTACAATGCACAAGATTATGGTCCTGATGAAAATAACTCTGCTTGACAAAGGGCAAAGAACATGACATATAAACAGTAAATGTAGGCCTACTCTTTATCACCGTCACCATTCAATAGTACATGTAATTTGAGATGATGATGCATATCTTTTTTTTTTCTGTACAGATCTACATGTACATGTATTTTAATTGTAGAGATGCATTCGAAGGGTTTCAGTGCAAAACGTGACAAATGCCATTTTTGAAATTCTAAATTACACCCCTCAATACTGGGAATGGTGATACTACTACTAGTGCTATATGGTAAGTACTTTCCTTTTCACCAATTGTGATTTATCCTTCCCAAAAGTCCTCAGAAAATTCTACTTCTTAATTGATAAATTAGATATATATGTAGGCCTATGTACATTTACTAACTACTGGAGAACAAAATGTCTTTCTGTGAATCAGTAAATGGTGATTTTGGATATCTCCCATTTTGCCCTGAAAGACTTCATTTGTTAAGAATAAGAGTAAAATTAGTGATGATATCCATTGGTGAATTTATCGGTACGTATTTTATGTGTACACTAATGATGTACTTCACTTTGAATGTGAACGCAAAGTGTTTGAAAGTAAATATCTGTGTGAGCACTATGGATTGCGAGAGAGATAAATCAGTAGCAGATGATGAACAGTAAGTTTTTTTTTTTTTTTTTGTAATCAGTATTAAAATTTATTACTAATATTACTCAAGATCCTTAGTTCCTTCTTTTTTTTTTTTTTGCTAACCTTCCTTCCAGTTCCAAGTGGTACGTGGACAACAATGGTGCACATGTATACTTTTTTGTTTTTAGATCACTAGGTTTTAAATAACATGTAATATTCATCTCGAAAGAAATGATGACGACCACAGACACTAAAACAAACACTTCTATAATAGTTTGATAAAAATTGTTTGATGCATTTTATATACTGTATGCGTATCAGTGCAGTACATGTATTTGATTGCGATGATGACTTGCCATTGCATCGTCCTAATTGTGATGAAAGTGAAAGAGCAATAATTTGCAAAAATTGGGACATGTATACTGAAGTAAAGCAGAGAAAACAGTGATTATTAATTTACACAGTGGAAACCTATATATATATACGTGTACATGTAACAGGATTGCTGGGACCAAAGAAAAGTCCTGTTATAAGCGGATCCTGTTATACCCGACATACAATGAATTAGAGG
>JBCAUA010078895.1:0-10815 GCA_038406235.1 Peronia verruculata | reverse complement strand
AGATAGATAGATAGATAGATAGATAGATAGATAGATAGATAGATAGATAGATAGATAGATAGATAGATAGACATGGTCAGTCAGACAGGCAGAGAAGCATTATATAATTCTAAAAACATACCCCAACAACTGAATTCTTCGAGAACTTGGCAAACTAACCCACCTAGTTTTGAGATCCAGTCCACCCTTAACTCAGACAGAGTAAAAAGAAGGCAGGCGTGCTTAGCACAGCTTTATCTCCACTGGAATTTGATCTGTCGAATGTCAAGTGTAAATGAGACAATGGTAAAGTCAATGTCAAAAAAAAATTGTTGACTTCAAACAAGGTTGGCATTAGCCATACAACTATATTAAGAACATTAAAATAGGACAGCCAGGCGGGGTTGACTTTAGGCAAGAATTTACTTAGCAAGTTAATTTTAAGTGGACCGCACTGCACTGGAAATTCCTCAGTCACAGATTAGCTGCTACCTCATACTCCTTTCAAAGATAAAAGTTTATTTTGTCTTATCATCATCATTCTACAGATATGTCTCAAAATGTAAGATGGACTATCTATCAGTAATTAAATTAATATACAGGGATGTCTGTCTGTCTACATGAAAAAGTAGGAACAATTCCTGTCATTTTCATTAGCAACAAGTAAAACTGAAGTACGTTAATGGCAAGCAATAGCGGATTTGAGGCCAACAAAGAAATTACTGACAGCCAAAGAGTAGGAAATCCTACCAAGTAGGAAATTTAACATCATTGAATATACTAAACATAGTAAAAAGGAAATGAAACAAACAACGATCTGTAGCACCCACTATGTTTAGAACTGAATACACTAATGTTACTGACCATGCTGTTGAACTGTTTTCATCTTCATCAAGGCAACCACAACGACCATCGTCATCATCATCACCACATCAATTTCACTTTATAAAAATGCCTTCAATTCTAAGATGACTGTCTACTGGCATTCAGTCAAATACATTTAAAAAAAAAAAAAAGCAAAAAACAATTATGAAGGATTTGATTTCAACAGATTTCACAACTAGCCAAAATATTTAACCCAATCGTCTCTTCCGACTCTTTGTCAACGCACCAACATTAACTTCATCCGAAGTCATTGGGGCACCATTAACGACACTGTGTCATGCCGTCTTGTGTGTGTAACTCGTTTTCTTTTCTTTCACTGTTAGTAAGTGTTAGACCTGTCGAAGCCCATCCCACTCCAGGCAGATTTCAGTTTGTTGCTGACAGATAGCTTTTGGATAATCAGCTATGACCCACAAACCTGATGTACTCTGAAAAAAGAGTCTACAGTACTTGTATACCCAGGCCGTCACATATCCTTATTTCAAGCACCACCCATACCCCTGTTATTTGATTTTTGTAATCAAAGAATGCCTCACTCCCATTTCAGATGTCACAAAGAGATATCAACGTAACACAAAAAATGTATGGTTTCAATTTCATTGTTTATTTCCTATTTCCTGCATCAAGGTGAAATGTTGAACATATCCAGAATAACAATATAGAATTCATTACCACACATAATGTACACCTACACCTATCTGCAGCCTTTCAACTGAAAACAGCTTCACTAAATTCATTTGCAATACATTATGGCAAAGTAAGATATCAGAATCTCAAAGCCTGCACAGAGGAAAGACATGATTGTATTGTAAACTCACCAACGCAGAAAAGAGAAAAAAAAACAAAACAACTACTTCAAACCAAGAAGTTGTATCTTGGGGGGTGGGGGTCCTGAAAATAAAATTTTGGGACTAAAATAACAAAAATGAGGTTTTCCTATTTTTACACACTTTGAACTCTTCTCATACCAGAAAAATAATGGATAGGGCCAAAAACATATGCTTTATGCCCCAAAACGATACCAACACCACCCCACCAAATGACTGTATAGAGAGATTATGAAAATTCAATTGCGATTTTCTCAATATGTATGATTACTTTTTTCCCTAAGACTTTTTTATTCCTCTACCAATTGCTTTTAAATTTGGAATATATATTCTCCATAGCATGTGTTTTGATAAAATGCATCGCTTTTTCTGAATTTCTTCTCCGTTTCTGAAGGAAAATTGGATATTTGGCGGAAAATTGCGAAAAATTTTCATCCGTCCATATACATATTTCAAAACTTTATAAAAAATATTGTATGACGACATCCTTTAGACAGGATCATATTATTATTCATGTGAAAATTTCACACAATTCCATTTAATACTCTACGAGCCCTGGGCTTTTGAAAAAAGTTGATTTTTAAAACACAAAATCCAATATGGTGGCACTGTCATGGCAACCAGAAGCAAAACAACATTTTTTTTCCACACTTTTCCTCTAATTTGGACATGCTGAATCTGAATTTAAAGCTTAAAAAATCCCTAGTCCAAGCATTAGAAAAATCACTCTCAGGACCCGTACCCCCTCTTAGCTGGTGCGCCAATAACATTTTAATTACAAGTAAAGAAATCTAAACTGATGTATTTTCTTATTCTCTAAGTCCACAAAATTTGCATTGCCTGAGACTGACATCTCTAATATACTTTCACATCCCTACATAAATACTATGCATCCGTAAATCATCTTCTTTACCATCACTCTCAATTCGTGTGATTTCCTTAGGGATCTAATGGTGAGTGAAGCTAATGAAATCTTATACTATACCTTTACAGTTAAAAACTTGTACCCGTGGGATTTTTCATCTAGGTGGTGAATACTAATTGGATTAGCGGGACTCAACATTTTCTAGATATTTTATCAGAGAAGAATTAGACGGTTTGAAAAAGGCCCAGTCTGCCACTGTCCTATGTGAGGGATAATATTTATACTAGAAATTAAAGACGGGAGTTTGTAAAAGACGGAGTGGTTATTGTCCAGAAGTCTGGAATAATATTTTTGCTCAGTAATGTCTCGCTGGATTGAGATCGCGGGGATGAAAAGAACAAAAACCTGATTTTCTCCGGACTTGTGCCTGATCACTTACTACTGTTTACAGTTCACCTCTACAGATAACTATGTCTGGCTACAGGATCAACAAAGAACAGCTGCTCATTGTTTCACTTTGTCCATTAGCCACTGTGGAAAAACCGTGCAAAGAAGAGGGTCCAAAATCAACTGAGACATAAAAAAGGCAGACTGTCAATGACAGTTAAAATGGATGTGTAAAAAAAACACAGTCTGCAGCCTAAAGAAGTTTCCACCATAGGAATGAAGTGCAAATCTTAAAAGGAACTCATACCCATGATTTACAATATCCCCGCCAAACTATCCGACATTCTGTTGATTAAGACAGACACACTGGATTTCCGTAATGTAAAGGATAAACACATGTAAGCCAAGTTCAGCAGATATATAAATCTAGAAAAAAAACATTTTCTTATTAACCCCCCACCCCTCGCCCAGCTTTCCAGGCTATCACAACCACTGCTATATCTAATGAATTAAT
Source organism: Peronia verruculata (assembly GCA_038406235.1). Lineage (NCBI taxonomy): Eukaryota > Metazoa > Mollusca > Gastropoda > Systellommatophora > Onchidiidae > Peronia > Peronia verruculata. Next base: position 7,358 of record JBCAUA010078895.1, on the reverse strand, counting down.
TCTGCTATTGTGCACGTCAACAGTGCAAAAATAATTCATCACCTTCAGCAACAGACAGAAGCCAAACATTTATGACCTACAGTCAAATCTGCTGAAATTGAATTTGCCAGGACCATCCCAATGGGTTCGATTTATGAGAGTTTGTCCTTCAGTTTTTTTTTAACAAGGGGAAACAACATTCGAATGACCTATGGGGCAAAAAAAAAAACCAAAAAAAACAAAGAAGAGGAGGCTGCTGCTTTTCCACATGTTCCCGATTTTTTAAGATCGTTGACACTGTATTTGGGAAACACCATTTTCTGGCCAACTCTGTCAGTTTCCTGCAGCATTTTATTTTTTGACTCAATGGAAAGAGCCATCTTCTTTCTCTTCAGTCGGTTAGAAGACGCCATCACGTAGATCTAGTCTATAAAATAAAGCTAGTCAACCGCAGGCGAGAGAGCAAGCACAAGGTTGATACATGTACTGAATAGACCTATACTGTCACAGTGCTAGAACTAAGAAGACTTGTAACACAGTGATTGTAACACATGCATTCAGGGTTGTCTACAAATGAATTATCGTAATAGAGAACAAAAGCCGACTTTTTACCTTAGTGGCGGCACTGACTAGTTCGATTTATAGGAAACTCATGGCAAGGGCTTTGAATTTTATGGGAGGCATTTAATGGGCACAAAGAGAACAAAAAAAAAAATATAAAAATTATTGTTTAGTTTTTATTAGAATTATCAGAAATTCAGATTCTCAGAATTTGATCTGAGTGGACTCAATTGTACTTCCACTACCCCTCGGCAAAGTTAAATTTGGCTGGAAAAATTTTTACTTTCAAAGGAAAAACAACATCTGAATTTTTTTACTACTTTTGACAACTGACTGATTCTGAAGCATTGACCATATATAACATACTACCATCTGTAAAATTATTCAGCCTCAAATACATTCTAATGCTTGCTTTTCATTTTTTCATATAAGTCACTGTAACATTCACACAGAAATACAGTCTCTACCTTTAAACCTCTGGCATAGAAACTCTACTGCCTGTGATCAACTGTCAATCACTGCCTTCACATTAAAAGAACTGCCGCTGTGATCTAAGTGGTCTTTGGGTTTACAATTCATGATAGTTAACTTCCAAAATGTTATCTGGCATCTTAAGCTCTACTCACCAGGAGCTTTTCATTTCTAAGAAAACTTTCACTTTCATGGCCAATGCTATATGAACACACCTCATCCTTTCATTTTCATGACCAAGGCTATTTGACCAATCATTTTTTTTTTTTTTAAATGCTTCCCAGACAGCTGCTAAAATGTACAATATTGCCTGCATGGCTTCTTTGGATAGTATATTTTCAGTTGTCAAAATCCACAAACCGCTAGCCTGTCAGGTATTTAACAGACAAAAATGACACAGCCTTCATTGCTATTCTGTTCTGTTTTCACATCTATCTACAAAGTTCAACAACGTTTTCTTGACAGCTTTCAATATAAAATCCTAGCGTGCATTGCCATTCTGTACAATAATTTCTTTGTTATCTGTTTTAACAAATCATATTGCTCCTTAGCAATGGACCATCAAAGAAATTAACCTACTGCACAGTAACGTTGGCCGCAGTCTACATGAGTTACGAGCATGCCAACAACTATAATTGATGTAGGAAAGGTGAAGGTAGTACAGCAAAAAAAGAAAGAAAAAAAAACCCCATAAAAATCATTAAATTGCTAATCACAGATAAAATCATTTTCCCTATCAGAAATAGAAAAGGTTTCCACATGGAAGTTAATTATAGCGTAGAAAAGCCGGTTTGAGAACCGTTTCAATCACTTCTCTTTCACCCTTCACCCTTATTGTACGTCACACCCCCTCTCCCCTTATTTCATATCATATTCACCCTTGAACATCTTTGTGAGATTATACTCTGATCACATGATAAATTATTACATGGAGGAGATGTACTTTTTTTTTCCCCCCCTTTTTCCTCCCATTTGTAGGGAGATCTAGATACTACATCTAGTGTTTTCGTACATTTCTGAAACTTCAAAAAGCGATTTCTTAATCAGAGAAAATAAACTATTCACGTTAAAACAAAACAGTCAGAAAAACATTGACACAAGCAAATAACATGCTGTGTGTCTGCGAAAGATCAAAGCAATATCTTAAACTTATAGCTTCAGTGAATAACTGGAAACACCACAAAATGCCCACAACATAGAGAGATTGATTTGCTTGGACAAGGTCAGGGTTAAGTGAGTCAAGTTATATTGCTACTAGCGTACTATGACACAACTGAAGTATTCAGTATGCCCCCCCCCCCCCAAAAAAAGTGGAAGTAAAGGATTACGGAACCAATACAACGAGATTATTCCAAACATGTCAAGCCTTCAGACATCTGTATGATTCTGTCTTGATCTCCTGTTCACATCACTTTCATCAAGATAATGTCCATCAGGACATTGAAAGACATATATAGAATGTGAACGTCACTTTCCTCTATAAACTTAGCTAACTGTTAAATTTCTACACATTAAATTTTCATGAAATATACCAGCAAAAGGCTTTTCTTATAAAAGAAGGGGGGAAAAAAAAAAAGGTAACGGCCATACTTTGATACTCTGTAGTTCTCAAAACCAGCACAAAAAAACAAAACAAAATGGATATAATAGCGTGTGATATATACAAGTCATAGCCATGATTACATAATATATTCTTGATCTCACAGACTAATGTATAAATGAAAACATACTGATCTCTATAAGGAAGAAAACAAGCCTACAGCCAAATGTACAATTATTTCACGGCCTATTATAGACTAAAACACCCGGTTGTTCACAGAATGGTCTATCCCAAGAGAGGCCTAACTGAAAGTGGCTCATCACACTGCTTATAATTTCTCAGCCTCTTCTGCATTTATGTGTAGAAAGATCTAAAACTGGCTGAGTATTTTTTTTTTTTTTTTTAAATGAAAACACCACTAACAAACTGATGTTGTTTTTATTTATTGATTTCCACACAAATGAACAGCAATTTACAAACTGACAAAAGTCACCAGTGGGTAATTCAAAATGGTGCATCTTATGCATTCATCTGTGCATTTGGCCCCTCTTATATATATCTCCCATGATTTTAAAACTGAAAAAAAAAAAAAAAAAGAAGAAAAACAAAAATAGATTTAATGCAATATGCATTAATATTAAATACAAAGTTTAAAAATCGAATGCAGTTACGGGCATTTTCACAGGGGTTTTTTTTTCGTTTGTTTGTTGTTTTTTGTTTTTTTTTAACGATTCAAAATTTAAAAAAACAAGAGATAGGCCATTCTACAGCAACCTGAAGTAACAGTCATACACAAGAAGCCATAAGACACACTATTGCTCTCATAAGTTATTGTAACCAAAAATATCTTGATATATGTAAACAAAAACAACCACAGCTTCATATTACATTCTCCGTTCCTTTCACACAATCTGACTGGGCAGACAGAGACACAAAAATCCACAGATGGCAGTTTTCATTGGTTCAGTGGGTGGGCTACAGTCAAAGGCCAGCGTGGCTGAGGAACTGGGCTACAAATCCCTGAAGCTCACGGTCAAAGAAATCAGCCTTGTTTCTGAAATCAGAACAGAATGAGCACTAAGAAAATCAGCAACAGGAATGTTAAAATGTTGTCACAAAAAAGTCGGAAAATTTTGCAAGTTTTCACAAGATCTTGGGATGGGACGATAAAATTATACAACGAGTGGAAATTCAAAGAACTACATAGATCCCACAGGCAGTGCCGTTATTATAATCATGAAGCATAACTAGATAAGATCTATTTTCTAGAGCTAGCTCTAGATTGCGAACAGCTGGCCTCTTACACTAGTCTCTATGATTATGGGCACAATATCTGCTGTTGTCGGTACAATAATGTACTGATTTTCCATTAACAACTCTCACGCAACCACTAGACAGCATGTTATCGGGTGTGAGGAATTATGCACTACAAACTGCGATCTCGATCTTCAAACAGCCGCTGAACAGCAGTCCAACTATCGTCTGAGGTATGAGGAAACCTTTTTCGTACTCCTGGTTTCACTGTCATTGTGCCAAATTTGTATCGCAAATCATTATAAAACCACGACCGCCTTGTGGATTCAGTATAATAAAAGTCGGCAGTTGGTTGGTCAAAAGTAGGAAGGTCGGCAAGGATCAAAAAGTCGGAATTCTGACTAAAGTTGGAAGTTTGACATCCTGCAGCAAATGCTCATCTTTTGACTTCAATTAAAACGGCTCAGCATCAGAAAAATATTACTGAAAAGATTCGGAACACAACTATTCCCAAATGTCTGTTTATTAATCTCCATATTAACTGTAAAGTTCTTTTCAACGACTATTCAAAGAACATGTCTATTTTGCCCTGATGTCTGTGATAAAATTTCATATTATTATAAAAATGCAATAATTCTTAAATAAAAAATCATTGAAAACATTTCAATCAATTAAAATAAACAATTATCAGAGAAGTCAAAATGTTTTAATGAAATAGTGTCATGAAAATTTTATCAAATTGTTTGCTGCAGTCTGGTTGCATGATATCAAAATACGAAAACTAAGTCTGTTGGTGCTATGATAACAGAACTTTATAAATTTCCAATGGAAACTCGGCTGGTAATCATTTTATTATTTTCAAAGGTTCTAAGACATTGCCCACTATACGCAGATAGTCATTGTCAGTTTTTTTAATGAGGATGTGGCTACTGCTCTAGATCTTGACTGTACTTGGGGACGACTCCCCTCTTGTTTCACTTTTCTCCCCAATTTTCTCTCAGATGTGGCCATATCATTGTTTTTTTTTTTTTTGCACTGGGACTACAGTGTTGACTTTCAAGTATAAACTCTCAAGCAAGTACTGACCAAATATTGCCATTTTTGTAAACTGAGCGCTACGAACTTTGTTTTCTAAAATAAACTGAGCCTCTGGATAACAGCCTTGACCAACTGTGACAGACAAGGCAAAACTGCAGTGAGAGCGCTGTGAATTGAAGAAAACTGGTGCCAATGTCAGCCGTTCATAATTACCTCAAAGTTTTGGCCCTTGCTGAGATTTCCTTAATGAGTGACAGGCCCTTGTCCACTTCCTTGATCTCCGTTTCCAGCTGATTCTTTGTAACATCTGCTTGGTGGCAAAGACGGGCAAATGTAGAGGTCAGCTCTCTGCAAAGTGAACAAAAGTTTTTTAAAAGCAATGATAAAATGTGGAATACAAACTAATTTGATATCTACATCACACAGTTTTCCCAATAATATTGACCACACTATGTAACACTATGACGAAAACACCTTCCTTACATCATAAAGGTTTTTGGAGTTTTTCATCGTGTAGCATATATTATTGGAAAAAAAAAACTCAAAAAGTGATTGTTTCCTCCTTTTAGCTTGCTAAATCCAATAGCTCTTGCATCTACTACAGGCAAATAATCACACTGGTTAGCAATAATTCTTCATTTCCAGCAGCGGATTTACTGGAGATTATTTGTTTGTTGGGGTTTAGCAGCATATCAGCACGATCACAGCTTTACTGTGCCAAACATGGTAGGATACTTTTACACGTCAAACAGAAGAGAGGAAAGAGAGCGGGAAAGAAGGCAGGAGCAAGGAGAGAGAGAAGAGATGTCACCCCTGGAATGTCAAGGATTGCATTCCATGGAGAACATCCCACCAATGGTGAGCTTTCACCGTCTACAAGTGGGAGCAAAGGACCTACTTAAATTGGAGACTTAAAGGACTCACTGCTGAACTTGGTGGCTGCAGTTGGAACTGGTCAAATCAATGATAAGACGCAGTTTGCTGCTGGCGTAGTCGACGTACTGCTGCTTGAAGGCTCTCTCCCTGGCCTTGGTCGTCCAGGTTAGCCGCTCGTAAACATACACACCTCCATACAGAGCTCCCGTCACAATGATCACCCGCCAGCCCGCAGCCTTAGCAAGCTGAAGATAGTTACAAAGGATTTGAAATTCAAGAAGTCACCCATAGAAGACTGTGAGCAGCCATTCATAACGTGGAAAATAAACTGCAATGCCAACTGATATCTGAAATCAGCACTTTAATCTGTGATTGTATCTGGCTGACAACATAAAAAGAATGGCATGTGATATCCATAGCTTGACACTGGACATGGACGTGTTCAAGACAAGACAGTCAACAACTTCAGTGATGGTGTGCAGGGAGTGACACAAGCGCTCACAAAGACAAACATATAATAATAACAATAACAACAAAAATAATAATAATAATAATAACAATAATTAGTATGACATAATGAAGACTCTCCTACAATCTTTAAACAGCACTTACCAAGCCTGCCACCACCACAGCCCCGAGAGTGGATCGGGAAGTAAGGGAAGCAAATGTGGCCAGCAAAGAGAGAAGAACTTCATTGTCGGAGCTGCCAGATATGGCAGGGATAGAGTCCCCTCCCACTGCATTGACCGGACGATGCACTTCTCCTGCCTGTGGATAACATCAAACAGACAATAAAACTACATACAGAAATGAAAAATCAGATTTATACCAAAAGAAATCTGTGTTTCTGAATTTAAATTCATTAACTTCGTTCATTCAACTTGCCCACAAATTGAATAAAGTATTCTCATAGTTGACTCACACAAGAGCTATTTCTTTTTAGAAAGCATTCACTAATTTCTTTGATTACTTATATTGCCATGCCCAGCTACATTTACAATGAGATCCTTACATGAACAAAATTTAAAAATGGAGCCCATGATATAAGTAATAGAAAATATTACAATATTTTAAAAAACTACAAGTAATATGCACCATTGACACAAATGCACATTTCTTTTAAACATCTCAAAATGTTGCATCACGACCAAAATTTTGTCATTGCCAATAGTATTCCAAAATTTATGCCATACAAGATCTAAAATTTCCAATTCTCCTTAATAAAACAAATTTTCAAAGAATTCAGATCTCAACTGCATAGTGTTCTGTATTTGTAAAGGAATAGCTAAAAAAACAAAATGCCCATTTACCTGCCAAAATAAGATGACATATGTACAAGTGAAAATACAATAAGGGCATTGTGCTCCGGATGTACGCTCATCTGTGACATCAAATAGTCAAATGAAAATCTAAAATCTGTCAGCTATTGGTTTATTTCATTTATGTCCACAGATCATCTTTTCTTTATTAGTTTTAATTTTGATTTGTGAGATTTGACCTCACTGGGAATGAAAGATATGAAGAAAGCATTCAGAAGCATGACAATCTGCCCCTATTTACTGCAGACCTGCCTACCCTCACAACAACGAAGGAGGGATATCAGACTCAAAAAGGAGGGAAAATCATGGAAAAGGAGGGA
>JBCAUA010078884.1:0-10815 GCA_038406235.1 Peronia verruculata | reverse complement strand
AAGGGTGAATTACAGGAATACCCTAAGTACATGAATAATAAAACAACAATCCAAATGCACAGTTGTCTAAATCTCTGATCATCATCATCATCATCGTCAACATTTTATAATTAGAAAACGACTGTCCAACCGGCAACTAACTAAACAATTTAAAAAAGCAAATAATACATATAAATAAATTCTTCTTGATGTTGAAACTGAAAGCCACATTTTCGAGCCAAATTGACTCTTCTTCAGGGCAATCATCATCATCATCATCATCATCTTCTTCTTCTTCCTCCTGATATCCTTCGCCTTTTCCTCATTTTTTGTTCTCCTTGTGCTTACGCTTATTTGTTGACCATTTGTCTCAAATCTTCCCGAGTCAGCCTCTTTTTTCTTTCACCTTCTAAAGAAAAAATCCAGCTCACCAACACTGACCCTTTTGCCACGACAGTTAACACCCGCGGTATCAGCCCGTTTGGAGGTGTCAAAGTTCTTAAATAGTGCGCCATTTTGATATTGATTTTTCGGAAGTGTGCACGGGGAGTCTGAGAAACCTTGGTTACCTCATGTTGTTCTTACAGGGCGCCTGGGGACAGCTATCCCGGAGATAAACTTTGGTAGCCATTTTAAATTTCCCACAGTAGTATGAATAATAAATAAATAAATAAATAAAAGCAGCTTCCATTTCTCCCAGAGGTGCACACCCGGTTTTCGGGGTAGCAGTCCTGGTGTCAAGGGACCCATTCGATCAAAGACGTTTTCATTGCATTTTGCAAATGGGTTACTATCCAAAACACATTCGGTTCAAAAGCAAGAGGGTGGTGTTGTATTGCCAGAAAGCCTAAGCTGTCATTTCTTGAACGCGAATAATTATAATTGTTGACATTTCAGACGTCAGCGTTTTCCTCTGACATTTCAACACAAAATTCTTGTCTTTTTTGAGTTAGAAATGCCCTAGTCTGGTAAGGTTTACATTATAGTAGTTTATGTCGGAGAGATACCAACCAAAAATCATTCTAGGTAATAACTTAATGGTAGGAACACTTGTTAAATGAATATTGTTAAGTCGTCACGTGATGGGGCGTACACGTATTCTTTATTTACAGTGTAGAACATAGGCTACTGCCCAGGAAATAATACATATCGCATGGCCCAGATACTTACTGCAGCGACAATAATAAGAAATATGGAGTAATTTATGAGGCACTTTAATTGAAAAGGCGCGATGTTTTGTGACATTGTTTACAATCTGATTTCAGCTTCCACGTGACTGGGGTTGTTTTTCTTTCCCTCTCCCCCCCCCCCCCCCCCCCCCCATTGCATGGAGGATCAGAGAGAGTCAAGAGAGTCAAGGAATAAGTGGGCCTATACCATATTGACAGATCAATGTGCAGAAGTTTTCACAATAGTGTTGGTTTATGAGAAGTTCTAAATTAAAATGTAAGGAAAGGAGAAAAGAATGTCACACATAGCGGTTCTTTTTCATAACTGCCACAACAATAGTTTGGTACCTCTGTTAAGAATCGTTCTCTGCGTGAAAATTGGTCTGGAAATTCCGCTTCACACCTAATTCAAATGAGCAGAAAGGTTGAAGCTGCGCCGATGCTTTGTTTCACTGACTTTCCAGGAAACCAGAAGTCTAGGTCATTCCATTCTGCTAACAACATCAGAATTATTATTTTTTTTCTAATAGCTAAAAAATAAAAAGTGAGACTAAAAAGAATAAATAAATGGTAGGTATTACATGTATTGATTGACTGAGATATATGCCAAAGCCAGTTCGCGTTGGCACTGAGTTTGCTCTGATAAAGCGAAGATTGAAAAGAGAAAGTTTCAACAACCCATGTATATTTTGTTCATATATGGCGCAAAAGACATGATCTCAAAGCATACACAACAGAATCATACACCATCAAATAATAGGGATTTTGCTTGGGACGAGATATTTATGGAACTCCCCTTGGTCACCGAGCATGGTAGAAAAGAGGTTAATATTCCAAAAAAGGACCTGAGAATACGAAATAGTCAATTAAGCTCGAATTCAGCAGAACGAATTCCTTCTCTTTTAGCTATTAAGACAAAATACTGTCTATTAAGCGTAGTTTATAGAATGATATTAGTGCCTTTGACTTTATAGGGAAGTGGAGTGCGGTCGTGTGAAATAATATCTATATTATAAATTTGCAAGAAAACCCACAATAGGCTTATGGACTCGAAAACTGCTGAACGGATCCATATGAAATTTGGCACATAACATTGTGCTTATGGATCTGTGTTTCAATGTACATAAGCGCAAAAAAAGCTGATTGTTTTTGTCGTTATTCTACAAATGCGATAATAATTGAATAATAAACTCGCTAGGCTGCTTGATCCGAATTATACGTTAGATAGTATGACGGGTTCAAAAACCCGTTTTCTTTGAGTACCATTCAGTGTGATCAACTAAAATATCAACATCGAGGTGCGCACGCTTTTTTATGCCTTTCAATCTTGAGAAAGTAGGAATATATCGGCTTTTAGAAGTGCCAATTTTTTATGAGAAATTTTATGGGTAGAAATTTTAATTTGGAAATTTTTGCCCGGACAGCTGCACTCAGCCCACTCTTTCATCGATTTTGAACTGCCAAGGATTCTTTAACGTACGGAACGTACACATGGGGCCTCCGAAATTTATTCGCCCTTATCTGAGAAGGCTAGACGTCGGGCTTCCCTACTCACAGAAGGCCAGGGGACCGTTGAGTCACTGAAAAAATGCGGGACTATATTTAAATACTTTCCCACGGAGGCCGTGGCTTCTCTTCTAGTCAGTGTTTCAGTTTATTATTCTGAGAGCATTGTTTTCATTATTGAGATGTAGAGCCCAGCCCACAAGGCCATGTATAGTTTTGTTCGACTGCTGCAGTCACATATTTTCTTCCCTCTGATCCCTCCTCCTCCCAAGTGATTTTTGTTTTTGTTTATTTGGTTTTGTTTTGAGGATTGTGCGAAAAAAAAAAAAATACAGCAATGTGAAGGGCAAAGCGAAATTAATTTTGAGATTGATTTCAGACTCATGTATCTGCTTAGGGATTTACAAAAAAATACTTCCTCCCAATAAATAGATAGATAAATAAATAAGTAAATCACCAAAATGCCATTGTGCAAATTTGCCGTTCACTAGGGCGCAAAGCTGCATACTCCAGAAAAAGCTGTAGGAAGGGGGATTTTGCAGTGAAAGGTGTGTTTGACTGATGCCATGGTGAAATAAGATGAAGAAATGGAAGAAAGAGAAAAAAGAAACAAAGAAAGAAAGCAAGAAAGAAAGATAGCAAGCAAGCAAGAAAGAAAGAAAGAAAGAAAGAAAGAAAGAAAAAAGAAAGAAAGAAAGAAAGAAAGAAAACTTGATGTGAACCGCACGATTTGTAATTCTGGATTACAAATCAGGTGGACAAATCGATATGGTGACTGGCAATCATGGAATGAACACAAGTTTGGAGAGAGACCAAGCGGAAGATGGCAAGGCGTGCATCAGTGAGTGAGATCCATACTTGATAAAGTGGCAGTTGACAGAGACAAATGGCGGGGAGGGGGCAATGATGGGGAGAAAAATCCAGCTCTGAAATGAAATGGAAAAATAAAGCAAGAACTGAACTAGGCAACATAGGAAATCGATGCAAAGTTAATGCCTCAGATTCTCATTTGTTTGTTTGTTCCTTTTTTGATCTGATTTTTTCCTCAAAGCGTCAGTCATGTAGAAGAAATACAATGGCGGATTCTGAGGAGGGAAAGATAGGAATGGAACAGAGTTAATAGGATATCTAACATACTTTGACGAAATGGCTTCTTCCTGAAAAAGCCGTTGCGCAAAATAAAATAAAATAAAGTAAAATGAAATAAAATCATGACATAGTTTTGATCGCTCGTTCCTTAGATCTCTCTTTAATCCTGGACGTGTCAAAGGGCTGAACTGCTCGAAGACTCATTCACTACGACTATACCTTGTTCTGGAATTATTTTCTCAGTCCATATTCATTATGGTAGGAAATAATTCGAGTTTTTAGACTTTTTTTTCCGAAAGGCAGGGCAATGAGAGTGATTGTGCTTACCCAAATAGCTTCTGGCTGCTCTGACGTTTGCATTAACGGAAGTTCCTTTTTGGCCAGCCCTATTACTTCCCTTTGCAGACGTAAAAGTTTGTTGAGCAAGTGGTGTAAAGAAGAAGAAAAAATCATGTTTGTGCTATTTATTTGAAAGATTCATCATGAAAATTCTATAAAAAAAAAAATAAATAAATAAAAATAATAATAATAATAATAAAACATTCCTGGTTTAAGGTGGCAGTTTTCCTCTTATTCTTATAATTTTATCGAATGTTTTGGTGATCAAAGTTTTGAATTAATAAATAAAGTGATTTTTCCCCCTTCACACCACCTGTTCAACTTCTATTGTGAATGTAATTAGCTTTTCATAAACACTTTAAACTTGTGAACGGCATCTTTAAGTATGTTAATATGTAGGCAGCATTCACAGGCCAAAATAAAAATACAACATGAAAATAAAGGGCTTATTGTCATAGTGACAAAATGACAATCCAAACTAGGGAGCGGAGCAAAAGTTTCGTTTCGTTTATGAAAAGCCCAGAACTGGGTTCGGGCTAAATTATCATTTCTTAAACATGATGACTAAATATTGTTTTAGAAACGGAGGAATTTTAGAAAGTTCTTGACGTTACTAGGGTTAAAGTTACGGTGGCCAAAATGCACTTTTTCATTAAGTGTGATGAAAAGGGCATCTTGTCACCGCAAGTTAATGCAGATCGATCGATCTCGATTGGTTAAAGCATTTCTCCCGACAAGTTTATCGTTCAAGATTAAGGATTCTTAAAAAAAAAAAAAAAATGAAGTTTAGTCATTTTCTTCAGACGAAATAAGACGGCAGGTTAACCTAGGTAGTACCAAAGATCTTATATATTTATAGGCAGAACACAGGTGATGCTTTATCGTGCTGGCCGCTTCAGTTGGCGCACACACAGAAGAGGCGTGCTATAGGAATGCCTTGGACATGAAGAGTGTGCATTCCAGAGAATGCACTCCCAGCGCATAGGAAGGGGCCATAATCAGTATTACCGGTACCCAACTTTCTCTGATTGCTTCCTATCCACCACCCCCCCTTCCCCTCCTCCTCCTCCCTCCCCCCCCCCCTTCAATCCGGCATTCCCACCCGGCTGTTATCTCCCTCATTTTTTATTTTTTTTATTTTTGCGTATTTTCTCAGTGTGTAAATGGATCTATGTGTATGTATATGAAACTTCAAATATCACTGACATCAAAGCACGAGTGCATAAACATGCAATCACATTTTCTCCTCGCCCTCCCCCCCCCTTCCTCTTCCTAAACATACATACTCACCTACCTTAAAAAGTAGTATATATAGGGTTAATAAAACGCACTTACTCACACACACGCACGCACACACACACACACATGCGGAGAACAAAAACAAATGATGAACTCCCAACATCGGTTACCTAAGGTTACGGTTACGGTTTTGTTAAGCTTTTCACCCTCCTGTGGTGATGGTTATCTCAGCTGTACAAAAAACGCACCAAAATATGTTCGCGAGCTCAATTTGCTCTATTAAATTTCTAAGTTTTGCCAACGTCTTAATGTTCTCTACATGCCAGACTTCTTTAAGTGTATACTGTAGAAAGCGTCAAAGTTGTCATTAATTAAATGGTATTCAACTATCGGCGGTTACTGCATGTCTCATAGTAAGGCGGGTGGCTGCACTCATCGGCCCTGAAAATATTCAGATGTATTGAACGAATCTGTGGCATCCCCGATGGTATTATACAACCCGTTCTTACCTACCCTCGTTTTTTTAGGGTCCAATTTTTCTTAAACCAGTAACAACCATAATAAGCATTACGTCGGTAATATCAATAAGCCAAACTATTAAACAAACAATAACAAACTAGTAACATGAGCTTTCATGGAGAGCCTGCAGGATTCTATAGCAAACACTGCTCGAACTATCTGTATTGTGTTTTACGAAAATGATACAGCAGCGCTTACTCGAGGCATATCGGCACCAAAGTCCCATAACAGGCTATGAGCAGCCTCATCTCCATCTCTCCCCCTCTCCTCTTCCCACTCGCTCACAACTCTCACGCTGGGCGAATGCACTCACACATAGTTGGGACCCCGCACACGCTGCCCGTTTGCTTCGCACGCGAGGGCAATTTAACGTGCGGCCAGTGCGGGCTTCGTTGTGCGGCAAGCAGTGGATCTCCTTAGCGCACATCGGGAAAAGCGAGTTGTGTGAAAAAAAATGAGAAGGGAATCCTCACTCACTCACTTTACCGGTAGCTGGTAGTGTTGGTAGCTTAGGGGTGGAGGTTTGGAAAACATCAATAGCTTTCCAGGCCTTCGAGAGTGAGTGAGTAAGTTACACACAGCATGACAGGTCGGACATACTGGCACACACATACACGTGCATAGTGACAGTCCCGCCATCGAATGTACACTTGTTTCATTCCTTACTCAGCTGTGTTCCCAGGGATCCATCTCAGTGAAGGTGTAACGGGTCGATCCCCCAGCTACATGCGCAGGCGGACCTTCGTAACACAATGGACTTGAGATCACACCAGTGGTCTCGTTGTTAACGGCATATATTGTGGAGGATTCTTCTTCATTTTCATCATTCTTATTTCTTTTCGCATCGTTGTCATCGATTTTTCTTTTCTGTTTAAACCATCCTCTTCTTCATCGGACGAAACAGACGAGTACAAGAGGGATTACTTTTGCACAGCAGGTTAGGAGCTGTTCGTTTGATCTGTGCTGGCGTGGTCGTTGATGTTGTTGCTGTTATTGTTGGGCGTCTTTTTGTTATTGTTTTGTTAATCTTCTTTCGCGTTGTCAATATCAACTGATCGCATTGCAATGAGCGTCTGAATGACACAGATCGATATTGCCGAGCTCAGTTGGTTTGATCAAGGATATGCGTGGCGATGCACTGTCGAAGGAAATATTGCTGTTTTTCGCTAAAATACTAGATCTAGTAGATTTCGTAATCATCCCCCACAACAGTTCTGGAATACACGCGATCTCTTTCCCCATTCATCACTGTGTTACCAAACGCCTCTTCCGAATCAGCATGGGAGGCCCTCGTTTGTTGACTACAGGACCTGTAAGCAATTGCACACTAAATGAAGGGGTAGATGAAAAATCTAATAAATCAGGAAAATAGAGTACGGTCGCTTGATAAAACTCTTCATTGCTCCTTGTCTAAAAATATTTTATTAAGTCTTTAAGCTTCCGCTGTAAACAGTTTATACCCGCAATAACTGCACAATTTACAGGCCCCCGGAGTTCAGCGCCCAGGTGAGAGAGAATTTCTATAATATTTATTTAACCCAGGCGTCTTTCGGAGAATTTTTTGGGCCACTTTCTTGTTATCTTATGTGTCCTTACTTGCTTTATACCTAGGCCCATTTCAGATATATTCTTGATCTTCGTGAGTTGCTTTTTGTCTTTTGGCAACCGAACACTTGCAAAGTTCCTTGTTAGACCTGACACTAATATGTCAAGCATGCTTTTGTAAATTTGACATTGTGCAGTTTCTTGATTAACTCCTTGCTAAATATCTGCTGGAGTAAGCAAATCGTTTGTGATTTGTTATGAAAACTGTTTGAAAATATTTCACACTTGCTGAAACAACAACAACAACAACAAGGATTCCCCCCCCCCCCCTCCCCCACCTCCTGAATTTCCCACTATCAATATGACAGGTAAAACCTTGGGTGTTTATTCATATCAAACAGCTAAGTATAAACATGTTTTCGCTGTTTTCTCGCTATGACTTTGAGCAAATTAGTTTATAAATATTATACTGCTGTTTTACATTATCCAAGTCAATGTAATACATTATTTGATGCGTAACCTAGAATTCTGTAAATCTTGTCCAGCCAAGGTGATAATTTATCACACATACACCCACATTCACACATTCTCTCTCTCTCTCTCTCTCTCTCATACACACACACTCAAGCGGGCGAGAGGCTACATACAAACACAGATTCACAGGCGCGAGCACACTTACGAACACACACACACACAGAGAATACAGGCATTCAAAACAAACAAATAGACAGTGGCACAAATACGAGGTCCCGAATTAGACAAGTTTGCACGTTTACCCCCACACAATGGTTAACGTGTGGTACTGTAACGGAACCAGGTGAACATGGGAGAATGGCTGGAAGCTAGGTGTAACCGAGCATTATTATTGTGAGAACTGGGCGAATATGAGACATCAGGGCACAAGGAAGGACCGAAGGGGCGCTGGCGATTGACAGATGAATGAAGAGATAATATAGATAGACTTACGAGCAAATGAATGGATGAACAGAATCGGGTGCCTGGATGGATGAATGAAGGAAAGGAAGGATGGTGGGAGGATAGATGGATGGATGTATACACTTATGGATGAATGGATGGATTGTGGATAGATGGATGGATGGATGGATGGATGGATATTTATATAAAAAACATATACCTGGATATGTGGATTGATGGAAAGATGGATCGCTTGCTGGATGAATTGATGGCCTGATGAAAAGAGAGACGATGGATAATTAACCAGGCTAACTGACAATGTCCATCGCACAAAGGGCAGGGCCTCGCTGTAATGATCATCATTAAGTCGCCAACTGGAGGTCTCAGCGTGTTGGCAGCGTTCAGATGTTGTTAACTGACCTGCAAGAAGGCCCTCAACAATCGCCTTCTTGGCTAGCTTCTCACACATTCCTCTCATCTCACATGTCCCAAGCCATCATCATCTTCATCCCTGCTCCTCTTTGATGCATCGGGCTATACCTGAAGGCTCCTGGCCCACGAATGTATGGAAAAGTTATTCACAGACTGCTGAAAAACGAACAAATGCTGGCTGTTGAGAGATATAAACCACGCCTGGAATTGGCTACCCTTCTGAGACGAGAGAAATATAGCACTGTAGAATATCTTAGATAGCAGCTCTCCACGTCTGTTTGATGCTCAGATCTAAACCACTCAGACTACAGATTATTTCAAAACCATTGATATGACGACTGCCATTTACGTACAGACATGGGCGTACATAGTATAGGTGTGTCTAGGTACAGACCCAGCTCTCAGCAACAGTGGGGGTTTAGCTTCCAATGGGAGACAAAGATGACTAATGTGAACATGAGAAAGGACAGAATGGATGCATAGGGTCCATGCACTAGAAGGAAGAAGTCCTTTGCGAATTTGGTTAGCTGAGGGAAGACTAAACAGATCTGTTTGTCTGTGTCTGTCTGCTTTTCCCCTTATCCACGGATCGACTTTGAATCTTCCTAGAATAAATACAATGCTGGCAAACGTTCAATAATTACAGATGTGAACTTCCTCAGTTAGTACTATAGATTGTGGACAAACTGCTGTCCCCAAACAATCTAGCAAATCTTTCTTGCCTCTTTGTTCTCAAGAAAGCTCTGCACACAGTGAGTCCGTTTGACCATCAGCCAAATTACTCCCCTTTGCCGGATACAAAAGGTACAGTACTGTCTAGGAGAGAGAAAAAAAATCACATTTTTTTTCCCCGGTGTCGCAGTGGCTGTGTGGTTTGGCGTCTGCTCTGTTGTGAAATACTCATGTCAGGGATCAAGGGTCTGACTCCTGGGTTCTGTCATCGGGGGATGGGAAGAATACGAAGATTGAAACCTGCATTGTTTTATTGCCTCAGTGGTCCCCTGGGTTCTTGGTTAGGGTGTCCGACATCTAGTCCTCTCAGATAAGGGCGAATATATTTTGGAGGTCTTGACTATAGTATTACAGAGCCCTTGGCAGTTTAACATGTGATGAATAGTAGGCGGAGACGCCCATGTCCTGTCAAAATTTCCACAAAATGTTTTCTCACCAAAAATCACGCAGCCACTTATAGCTAAGATAATAATCCTACTTTTTGTTAGGACTGAAAGGGTTAAAACAAAACACACACACACAAAAAGAATACCCATTTTTTTTTCTTGTTACTAGACTCATGGATACCCTAGCGGAAAGCTCTGAAAAATTTATCATGGAATGAAAATATTTTTTTCTCTGTTTCATAGTTTTTTTGTTTTTTTTTCAAATAATACTAGAAGAGAACCCATGGCCTCCCTGGTAGATTTTTTTTTTAGAAATATAGCCCTGGGACTTGAAGTGTACGGCAAGCGTGCGCACCTTCATGTTGCTTTTTGGTTGATTAAACTGAATGTTACTCAGAGAAAACCATATTTTCGAACACACAATTCGGACCCAACACCCTCGCGAGTTTATTATTCAATTATTATATCATTTTTAGAATAACGTCAAAGGTAATGAGCTTATGATTTTTTTTTTCGGGTTTATGTACATAGAAACACAGAAGTATACGCAACAATGTTGTGTGCCAAATTTCATATGGATCCATTCAGCAGTTGTCGAGTCCATAAGCCTATTGTGGGTTTGGTTACATAGTTATAGTATAGAAGAGCAAAAGTCTTTTTTTTTTTTTTTTCTCCTTAACTGTATTTGGGTGAAAAAGAAAAGAAACAAAAAAAAAAAAAGCTCAATAGAAACAGTTTAGTCGGTTTTATATGCCTTTCTCGAGACCTAGATCCAGTGCATCTGGCTTCTTTGTCAATTAAAGTATTAAAAGCTGATCAACAGTACCTGGAGAGGAAAATGATGATAACGAAACAACAACAACAAAACCACCACCAAAAACAACACAAGATGCACACACACACACACACACACACACACACACACACACACACACACACACACACACACACACACACACACACAC
>JBCAUA010078873.1:0-10815 GCA_038406235.1 Peronia verruculata | reverse complement strand
TAAGACCGATACTGTCTTGTTTAGAAATGAATGCACTTTCGATTTCTGCAATAAAAAAAAATTGATATCTGACCCCCTTCATCACATTTAAAGCCCGATTTCTCCGTTCTAGCCCAGCGACTTACGTCTCATTTCGACTGGCCGCGAGACATATTTATCTGGACAGATGAGAATAAAAAACTTGAGAGTTGAGGAACTTGTGCTCAGGCTTAATTTACAATCGTTTAGTTTTACCCACAAACTACTATAGTGGGCATATCATATAACCCAAGAGGGACATTCTTATGAAGCTCCAGTGGTACATGTGATTGTCTCAAAAAACAAAAGGAATAGCAGAGGTTGAATAACAGAGACTGGAGTTTTATCAAAATACACTATAAATGTCTACGGCAAGATTTCTCCTTGTGCATGAAAGCTGCTTTGACAAACATTCTAGTTTTTAGTTGTTTTTTTTTAAAGAATTTTCTTCAGGACTGCTACTTGAAAGAGAAAAAGTCATTTTGAAATCTGACCGACCATATTCTTCTCCTCGAACAAATGCTAACTTTGCACTCATACTGAATACATGTAGTCATCAGTTATTGGTAGGTTATGGTTCTTTATACTTTCACCTCCTGCACTGGTTATCTTGTTGGCTCTTAGTAGCAGCAAACATTGTAAAATTGTAAAACTGCTGTCTTTACTAATAGTAATGTTTTAATGAAATCAGAAAGCTGGTATTTCCGACTTTAAATTTGGCCTGTCAAAGTTCATACCAATTCATGTAAAAAGATTTAAATAGTAAAGCAACAAAACAAATTCAGCGCAGTAAATATATTTGTGCCCGTGAGAACTGATGAGTCATCTCTAAATATTTTAGATTAATTTTAGTTCTGATTATCTTATATTACATGTACATGTATCTTTTACTGCCATGAGAACTGTAGAGGTTATATAGCCATAGTTAGTCTTCTGAGGCTATCATATCATTGAAATAATCACCACATTGATTGTCTTGAACTCAAAGACATTTACTGCATTTACTGACCCAAAACATTACACGTGAGACCTGTGGTGATTCCAGTTTTTTTTTTTGTTTCCGCTCGTTAACTCTAAATCAAGGGTAAATGTATTCGATTTTTTTTTCTGTCCTGCCTTCATGTTACAATGGTACATATGTTGAATGTCCATGATTGTCCCATTGTCATAATTATGAACATTATTCCATCTCCATTCATTTTATTGATGCCTATCAATGATTGCATACAGAATGTTTACTAATGTTTTCATTTTCTTTCATGAAATAAAAATCTATGATCTTGCTTGAGTTCTCTCTTTGTTATTTCACCTAAAATCAAGATGACATGTATATCCTACAGGTTTGCTTTTCTCTGTTGCAGATGACAGTGAAAAACTGCAGAAGAGCAAATTAATTACTGGTATCATTTCATATCATACTGTCATGCTGATTAGAGGCTCATAATACGTGTACTCATTTATCGCTTCTCACTTTTGACAAGGAAAAAAAAATAATTATACAAGGAGACTCAGCAACTGTACAACTCTGCATTTATTTTCATCCCAGGACACATGATTGATATACATCTTCTAACATGAAGTCCTATTGTAATACAGAACAGTCAAATATCCACAATAAAATTGCACTTTACAGTGATTTAAAAAAGAAAAAAAAAAAGAAAAAAGACAGATGTATACATGCAGGGATAGTCCTACGCATATACGGATATGGTTGATAATAATATGTGTTTGCCTATACCATTGACTATGCATCAATGGGACATGAGCTAGGATTCTGATTTCTAAAGTAATTTGAACTTCTTTATGAACATTCTGCCATGAATGGCCTTTAAAGAAGGAGTTCCTCTGCTGGTTGGTGCATTTACTTATATCCTAACCCATCAATAATAAACACAGATAATCAATGCTGAGAAACACAGCTGATCAAGTCATAGCCAGTTCTGTGACTTTCTGATTGTCACCATTGATGATACATCACCATATTCTCTGACCAAGTTTCAAATATTTGTAACACGCCTAGATGGAAACTGGGTACCATGACCTAATAGCCCAGCCCACGGGTTTTGTTTGTTTTGTTTTGTTTGTTTTTTTTTTTGTCTTGTTTTGTGTTGTTTTGTTTTTTGCACCTCCCACACTAAGCCAAATTCAGGGGTATTTTTCACACCATTTCCACCACACACAGTCCATGCTCTGGCTATCGACACCCAGTCAGGTTCACTGGTGACCCAAAAATGAACTTTGGTGTCAAACTTTGTTTTTATTCTTTATTCTCCTAGTCCACTCCCTCACATCACAAAATGGAGAGAAAATCTGGCTGCCAGTCTGATTTGGATCTGGCCTCAGGATATCACCACTGCTCGCACAGTTTTTCATCTGTTTTCCAGATCCGAGATTTAGCTGCTGAGCGTGCGGAAGCCACTTTTGATTTGGTTGTTGCACTTAAATTATCTGTTCATAATTATGGAAGACCACACAAAACACACATGAATGAACTTCTTTCATCACTATAACTTATAAGAATGTGGAAAGTGGATTCATGTTTTCATCATTATGCCAACCCACAATAATACAATATTACCCTTATAAAGCTGGACTTCAACTGAAAATCTGATACCTAAATCTCCTAATGTGGGCAGTTCCTGACCTTTTTTTTACACACTGAGGTACATATACATGCTTACCTCATTCATTCCACCTTTGAAATTTATGCTGTTTTTATACATCCATTTTCTCTGATCAATAAATTACTTTGCTATATATAGATATGTGAAACAACCTTTGTAATCTCTCTCTTTTAATTATAGATTTAACTTGGCACTCTGCAATGCCCTTCTATCACTTCATTCTGCATTGTTAATGACTAATCTTAGCATATAATATGATTAGATGTTACACAATACTGAAAATAGGATGTGACAGCAAAGTTTGGAGGAATGAATGAGTTACAGCATTAAACTTGGCCAGATACAAACAACCTGAATGTCAAGTGTAAAAACAAAACCACAAACACTGGGAAAAACAAACAATATCACAGACATGACAAACCCTATGACACACGGAGCATACATACGTACCATTACACGAAACAGCATTTCATTAACCCACAAAAAAATCAAGTGCTGTAAGTTCTAGAGGAAATGCATGTATTATTTTATCAAACATTGAGAATCATATTCACGAAGATTTACTAAGAAAAAGAGGATTTCATTTCATATTGTGAAATAGATGTGTTGAATACTGAAATGTACACATTTCAACCTTCTATCACCAGCCTTTACAACTGTTTACATAACGGTATTCCAAGATTCTGTGGTGGCTACAATTACATGTACTTCAAATGCTGCAGGCAGAACTCAGTGCATACATGTGCTACAAATGAACTTCAGTTCCAAAGCTATTTCTCCTCTTTACTTCAAATCAATAAAGCTCAAAACAACGTTTTACCAAAGAACTTGACATAGCCATCGGCAGGGGCATCGGAAGGGCATTAAGAGAGTATAAATAGCCAGTCTTCTTTCTTTACGAATGTTGTCATCAACTTTCAGGACAACCACTGATTGGGATTGACTGAAAAGCATAGTAAGTGTGACCTCCTAATATGTATGTCACTATTTTCTATACATTGACAGTGGGAAGTGTTTCAATACCAATGCCACATCTATTGTGTGCCCACAAACATCAAAATTTTTACCAGACATCACATCATGGCCTAAACATAAGAAATATTTGTCTACACTCCAGAACAAAGTGTTCAATCTATCAATTGCTTCTCTCAACTCACAATTTGCGGATCTCTATACAAACCAGTCTGGACTGTACAGAATACATGTAGATACCAAGATTTCTCTCATACCAATATATGACATTTTGCCTACTACTGAACTGCCAGAGACAGGACATTTTTATGTCAGAAGTACAGTTATAGATCTAAGTATATGTTATATAACCAAGATAACTGCTATTTTCCAAGCATCAGAAACAAGACTTGACAAAGTTTCTTTCCCATGAGATACACTGTTTTATAACCCACCAAACTTGGCAACACACCTCTGACGCAGAGGATTCAGTTTCTTATAGATGATTTTACTGAAGAAAAAAAAAATAATAATAACACTCAAATGGTTTTTTGCAACAAATTCAGTTGACATTACTAAATATCAGTATTAAATCTTCAGAATAACCTCAGATTCAAGATCGACCTTCAGACACAGGAAAAAAATAATGGAAGATAAGAGCCAGCTGGAAAAGCTCTGCCTTCACAGATCTGTTCAAGTTCCTAGAGGAATTTAGGACCAGAAATGAACAAATACAGAGGACAGACCCAGATCACCATGGCTACAACTGATCTGTAAATCTATACTGTAAGGGACCATGCTTACCAAACATCAGTTGGATCAATCATGAAAGACCCTGAAGCAGTATGAGTGAAAAGCCAACTAAGCACTTGTCACTACTGCACCAGTGAAACAAAAAAAACCCAAAACAACAGACCACTAAACTGTCTGCATTGCAAAGAGCTATAGTGCTTATATACTATACTACTACTATTCCCAACTATAGAAGTTTTCCAGTCTAAGCATAGAGGAAGAATGAGTCAAGTGTTGAAAAGCATGTTTGAACAGTAGCCTTTCAGCTAGTTAAACATCTGTGTTTGAACAGTGCTGTGTGGAGCAGTGGTTACCAATATTGCTCACACTGCCAGCATGAAGATCAATATGTTTTTCTAATATTCAGCTGATGAACCCAGGCATCTCACATCACTGCTAATGACAAGGATAATGAGACAAAGTGTCTATACCTCAAGTCATTTGATGAGTAATGTCAATGTGATTCTATAGATTTAATAAATTATTCTAATGGCTCCTTTTGTTCTTTTAAAAACGACATTATCTGATAGCTGCCATGCAAGAGATGCCAAGGCATATCAGTTCATTTTAGTACAAGTTTGACTTACGCCATTACATAAAGCAGTGACCAGAAAACCTTACAAGGGACAGAAGCATTAAAGTTAAAGAATATTAAACAAAGCTGAATTCCTAAAATATTTCTATGGGATCATTTGTGGTGACTGAGGATTGCTCTATACTATTGGCAAATGCTCTCAAATTATGTTCTCACACAAAATACTCAGTATGCCCTCATCTGTCAGTCTGTGGAAGACATTACTAACGTATATCAAAGACATATGTCACTAAAGGATAATCTAAGTTATGACACCCCTGATTCTATCAGGTCTCAGATAGACTAGGAGATTACAGATTGCGAGCTCAGTTCTTTGTTGCTTTATCTCCACTTTTGGGCTATTTAGAGATATATACATGTATTAGAGATATATACATGTATGTCCTATGAAAGAGGGATAGTAAAACTACCATATAACATAAATGTTTCACAGATCACCTTCCCAAAGGGGTAAATTTGGAAAAATCATTTTGTCCTCAGTCCTATGTGGGAAAACAGTAGCTAAACATAAAACATCAGTTTTCTCAAAATGCGAAAAATGGAGATAGAGCAACATAGAACTGAGCTCACGAGATGATGATCCAAGCACGACTGCAGTGATACTACTGATACAGTGGCAGAAATTCATCACACCAGAAATGTGACCCACAATGAAGCATTCTTTACAGCAGTTCATGCAGAATTTGTTCCACAAAAGCTGGATGATATGTGTGGCAACAGGACACTGGATGACACAGTGCCAGCATCAGTAAAATTTTATGAAATGTCAGTCAAGGACAAACAAGGCTAGAAACAAAATCAGTGTTGAAAGCAAAGAGACTCAGAGAGGACACCATGGCTGCAGCTGTTGGTTTGCAGTGAAAATGCTGGCATAATGACCAACATACAGTGGAGTCCACTTAAGATAAACTCGCTTAAGATAAAATCTCAGTTAAAATAAACTTTCCTCGTGGTCCCGATTTTATCCTTCTTTTCCATTACCAATGAACAACTGGTTAAAATAAACACTGACAATACAGCCTCCGCTTAAAACAAACCCTTTGAGTCGGCCTGCAAATGTAAACCAGTATTATGCGATTCACACTCTTCCTAAAAAGTGGCTCTATAAAAGTCATCCAAGCCAAAGTCGAGCCCACATACACTACCTGCCGCCTTGATGATGTAAAAGTGCCATGTGTGCGAAGAGGGGTTGAGTAGGAGGAGGGGAGTGTAGGTTGGGAAGGGCAATGCTTTGTCTACTATTACTGTCTAGAACAACGCAGTTTCTGCAAGGCCCAGTTGATGATTAGCGTAGCCTTCCTTCCCACCCACCACCTCTCGCATACATCATCTCACGGTTGGTGCCACCTCTCCCTTCCCAGTCCCAGACAAGTGGTACACTTGCTGTACAAACAAATGTAGTTTCACTCTTTTCTTCTTCCTTCGCTTCACCAGTGACCATCGAACTGATCTCAATGTAAAATCCTTCCTATTACATTATTAAATGATGATGAGTTTTGTTCTTTTGTGGTGAGGGCTGCGCAGTTTAAAAGAACAGGGGAAACTACTGTGTATATTATCCACCTCTTATTCTTATGTGAGAGGTTTTTTTCTCTTGAAAATGGCTAAAATAAACTTTGCTTAAAATAAACTTGTTGATTCGGTCCCAAGAGGTTTATCTAAGACAGACTCCACTGTATTTGAGTCTCAGTCCAACCCAGAGGAATGGTCGTTTTGGTTGATTTTTACTGTCTGTTTCAGATAGATAGAACGAGATTGTAAAAGAAATATATAAATGGCAATTAAACTATGCCTCAATAATTCAGCCTATGTTTATAAATACACTTCAAAATTTCTACAAGTATCTGGCTTCTATACATTCACTTATCATGCCAGCTGACTGTTGAAAATGAAAATAAGCACAAAAAGACTATCAAAGTGAAGCTGATATTCACAAAGAAGATATATAACTAGACTACCGACTGATATATACTAATTCATTCTTCACAGATTTTGATTTCACCACTATGATAAGATGTATTCTCAGACAAAACAATCAATCACTCACTAATGCAGTCTTATTTAAACATGTTCTCTTTATTTACATTGGCAGGACATTTGCACTCTCAATTTCATTGCTTATTAAAGTTATGATAAAACATCTCTCTCTCTCTCTCTCTCTCCCCTCCCTGAAGTGCTTCGTATATTATGTTATGATATGCTTAAATAAAAATGCCAACTGAAGCAAACAGTCACTGTTCCATTTATGTACAAAATGTTAAGAAATCTGTTTCAATTTTTTTCTAAAAATGAAAAACTTCATAAAATAATTATCCATGTCAATGTTTCAACACTAGAAAATCTTGACATTATCAAATATTTTTCATTTATTCGGGATTTCATGGAGACCCCAGAAATTGTGCTGGTTTCTAAAATGTTACAGCTATGTACAGTAATGACCATCAACATCCTCTCCTTGTTGTTAACACCTTTAAATGGACAGAATAAAAAAATCACAACGCATTAATGAAGAAAGCCGTTATAAAAAAAAAAAAAAACACATGTTCACAATGACCAAAGCACAGTGTGAAATTCATAAGCATCAGTAAGATCCGAGTGTGCACTGTTGTCAGGGGCACAGGCTTAACAGCCAAATATTAAATTAAAGGGGACTATAAATTTGCATAACACCAGATTGATATGAACCAAAGTCAAGTCACATGCAACAGGACGGTCAAAAAAAAAAACAAAAAACAAAAGCATAACTTTCAAACAGGCTTTTTTTTTCAAACAAAACAAAGCATCCAATACCTACTGCAATTTTAAAATAAATTCAACTCCAGAGTTGTTATATAAAAACAAAGAAAAATTGCACAAGCAGAAGTAAAACAGTTTTCGCAAACTTAAATTATTTACAAGTATGTACCATTTCAATATTTAATGGTTAGATTCTTTATATTGTTTTACTAAAAAAAACCATTAGAGGCAGATATTCATAGGTTCATATATCAATGGCATTTTTTTTTCCAAGCAACTCAGCAATAATGTTTGTGATACTCTAGCTTCCCAGTATTGATAGTTTTGATTGCCTGATGCCAGACACAACCATTAAAACCATTAATTATACGATTTCGGGGAGAAAAAAAAAAAAAAAAAGAAAAACCCACACATTGACACACTGATTTCTTTTCAATGTATCTAAATGAATGAAACCAAAACATTTGTAGAAATATTTCTCACATGTGTTGTTCTAAAAAGGAACAAAGAGGGAAAAAAAAAAAAATTACTGTGATGAACAATGATAAAATATCACAATACATGAATAAAATACTAATGCTCTGAGATTTGCCTGGGAGTTCTAAAACTCATTCATCGTCACTCTCTCCATCACTAGAAAATGTGTTTTTGATTGACAGTGCAGGTGGCTGGGAGTGCAGCCTGCGGTAGTGATCCAACCATTCATCCACCATCTGCTTGACCGCCACAGGCCTTCTGCCCAGACGTTGTGTAGCCACCAACAGGCCACCTTTGGTTTTGTGACAATGCAACCAGTCCCTCAACACCATCTCCTCTCGGCCCATCTGAAAGAAATGATGCATGTTCACATTTATGCACTGCAGCAGGGCACCAAGGCCAGGAAAACAAGAAAATATAGCATTTAAATAGAGCTTGCTTACATCTGTGCAGTACAAGCTCTGAGCACTTTTAAATTCACTGCCTCCTCGAGCAGACCCAATGGAGACCTGAACGTTCTCAATTTCCTGGGAACCCAGGCACTCAAATCCTTCTCAGTCTAACAATAATATTCACTGCTGTAGTCAGTTCCCATTTTAGCCTCGATTGAGTAAAAAAATTTGGGTAAACTGTCTCTCCCAAAGTAAAAATGTAAGACCTCATGAGGTGTCAAACCCAGAATTTCTGTCTGCGAGTCCACCAGCCCAATTATTAGGCCACCAACAAAACTGATACACAAGTGGCACAGATTTCTCACTACATTAATACTACTTTAGAACTCAAAATCTCTAAATACATTACTTTTGACCTTGCACTTCATGGTCGCTCACTATCAGTTCAAACAGACAGCTGAGCTGAAATTAGCTGATGCACAGATCTGCAGGAATGGCTGTAACGCTACAGAACACATGCTGCTCTGAGCAAACATTTCACTCACCCTGTTCAGCATTGTAAATTAATTTTATTCAAAAACCAGCATTAATTTGTAAATACTAAGGCAGAGATCAGTCAAAACATCAACACTTTTACAAACTTTACCTCTTGAAATCACATATCCTTTCTTCTAAAGAAAAGACAACCAGGGTAAATAACAACTCATGCTCTTGGCTGCAGTTATCAAAGATAAAGTGTTTATTTTGTTTTTCTTCCAATGAACTGCCAGTGCTTAGAAAAGATCTCAAGATCAACATGAAATCATTCTCAAGGAGCAGGCTATTAACTGGCAAAAAAAAACCCCCAAAAACATACACATCTCTGATATCTGAAGTTGTTGTTTGTCATGGTCAGCATAGGTTGCTCTAAATTAGGCATATATCACATTTTTCTGAGCCAGAATATGTAATGTCGCCACACATTTTCTTCACTGAATTCAAAATAATTATTATCTCAAAATAATTTGATCTGGTACTGTGCTTACCTCTGACCCCGACAGGAAATGAACCTGCAGCAATTTCCCCTCACAATCCACCAAGGGCAGGTAAGCCACCTGTTCTTCATCACTAGATTCAATATTAGCACCAGCACCTATCCCATCATCCATGTCCATCTCCATGGGAACAAGGGCAGAGAAATGGCCTCGGGTGTAGCCTAGGGCTACAGGATTCTTCCAGCAGAAAGAAGGCTCCCACAGTAAGGGTAGGTATACACCTGTTTATCAACAAACAAAACGGTAGGGTAGATGTCAAAAACAATAAATGTCGTATATTGGGTCAAATCAGCCTCAAGCCAAACTTTTCATCAAATAATGATAATGATCAATGAAATGAGTGCACTTTATGAGTGGATGAAAATGAGTGGACTTTGGTGAAAAAACGGTTTAGACACAATTCTTCTGAGTCAAAGTTAAAGTTAAATCCCGAGATTCCATGTTCGGTCAAACTGGATTTTCTCTCCGAAGTTTCTTTTCACATCTGACTTATTTCATTTGGTTCTACAATAAAATAGTTGTGGCAAATACCTGGAATATTCTTTCCAAAGAGCTGTTTCTTAAACTATAAATGAACAGCATTACTATTCCAGGAATGAAAGTAGCAATATAATTTTGCAGCAACCATGTGATAACAAGATTACTAGTGATAGAAAAAAACAGCACTCAGTTATTTAACAAAATGTACATAAAGTAGAAGAGAACCCATGGCCTCCATGGGAGATTTTTAAAAATATATAGCCCTGCAACTTAAAGTGTATGGCAAGCATGCACACCTCAATGCAGATAAATTGGTTGATTAAAGCGAACATTACTCAAAGAAGACATGTTTTGAACATGTCATACTATCGAATGTACAATTTGGATCAGCACCCTTGCAAGTTTATTATTCAATTACAGTGGTCTCCGCCTAAGAACCCTCCGCCTAAGAGCCCGGTTCGCCTAAGAACCCACCTCTGCAGAGAAACCAAATTTTTCCTCTATAATTTACCCCTCTAAGAACCCGATCTGCGAGCTCCCAAATAAAAAAAATCCGTCTAAGAGCCCCAGTGTCGGACCAAGATACCCGAGTACTTATGGGGTAATTCCACATCATAATGTCCACTTGAGAGAAACGCGCAGCCCTAGATGTGCAGTAAAAAGGGGGTGGAGGTGGAGGGAACAGGTAGACAAAGGAGTGGAAGTGATGGTTGATG
>JBCAUA010078862.1:0-10815 GCA_038406235.1 Peronia verruculata | reverse complement strand
ACGAATGTACCCACTAAAGAAATATCTGCTCCCCCCCCCCCCCCCCAGCCCCCCTCTCTGGGTCGCGGTAAAATTGTCAAACGTTGAATGGTCCGCGGCGACAAATAGGTTGAGGACCACTGTAGTAAAGAGAAGAGCAAGGCATAGAGCTGTTTAAATGACGAAATGACACTTTTCTCAGCTGAATCTTGTTTTGGGCAGTCTATAGCTAAAGGCATGATCCGTCCTTTTGGTCTAGAAAAGCTGGCCAATATAGGGTTTGTTTGCAGTCAGTTTGAACAATGCAAGTTTATAATTATAATGTTGTCTTGTTGGTGAAAACTTTGAAATGGTTAGGACCTCCCAGATAGAGTCTTGGGCAAGAAAAACAACATTCTGCTTGCCTTGCACTTCGGAAAAGGTTTACAGAGCCACACTTCCTAAAAACTGGCTTATCTTTGTATTTCATACATGAGGTCTAACCCCCGCTCTTTCTCTCTCTGTATAGGATGGATAACACGAGCAAATGCATGCAGCATATGAAACAGTTTGTTCTCCACGATCAATCAGATCTGCACGAAAATGCAAATAGTTCAAAAGAACACAATCCGGAGGTAACCTGCAGGTGCGAACTGTACCCGAGACAAACTGTGTGCATGCTGTAACAATGGACATGTGTGTGTCCGCCTGTGTGTGTAGCATAGGCGTGAGAAGGCACAGCACTGTGCAAGATGTCTTTGTGTGGTCGTAATGTTGTTTTGGTTATTTTTACATCGCACTGACGTGATAAAAAGTATACAATGATGTATTTTGTTGGCTTGTTCGTGACTCTGAATTTGTGAAAGAGTGAGTGTGTGAGTGAGTGAGTGAGTGAGTGAGTGAGTGAGTGAGTGAGTGAGTGAGTGATTGAAAGAGCGAGTGAGTGAGTGAGTGAGTGAGTGAGTGAGTGAGTGAGTGAGTGAGTGAGTGAATGAGTGTGTGAGTGAGTGAATGAGTGAGTGAGCGAACGAGCGAGTGAGAGACTGAGTTAGTGAATGAGTAGGTGAAAAAGTAGGTAAGTGAGTGAGTAAAAGAGAAAGAGAGTGGTTAAGATGGTGAGTCTAAATAAGGCGCGTCAGAAAGACATACTTATCCGCGCACTTGTGTGTTGTATTCTAGGCTTACTAATCTTATCCACACCACCAAATTTCTGTGGGAAGTACATACTGAAATAAAACGCGATTTTGCCCCCAACACCTTCCGTTTTCTTTGAACAAAGCAAAACAAGATATGTTTGAATAAGTACATATCCTCTAGATAACTTTCAAGCCCAGATTTAGATAAATGCCAGAAGGAAGGGTGAAAACACGTTCTGTTTTGTGGGAGATATTCGAGAAGAAGGGGGAAAAAAGGGATTCCCGCAGACAGGGAGACATTCAAAGAAGAGACCGATTCACAAATGAATAGTTTGATGGATGCACAGGCGGGCAGACGGACGGATGGACGGACGGATAGATGGATGGATGGATGGATGGATGGATGGATGGATGGATGGATGGATGAATGGATGGATGGATGGATGGATGGATGGATGGATGGATGGATGGATGAATGGGTGAGGGTGTCGTTGAATGGTCGGGTGGGCGAATAAACGAATGATAGAACGGACAGAGAATTCAAAAGATAGCATAACATTGCCCACCAAAATCAGATGAAAAGACCGCACATTGTCTGAAGTTAAATTCCAGTATCTCCCCAGCAACCAAGGGTCTGTTTTCCACTTTCATTACTCGTATCATGGCCAACGATAACATTACCAACACCTTTTTATCCATTGAGAGACACCCGGGGTACCGCTGCCTCTTCATGCCTTGCAACCCAAAGTGGAGAGTTTTCCCCATAACAGACCCAGTCATTTGTAATAATTTGTAAACACTGGGCACTGAAGTGTTGGATAAGTTGACGGAGTGGGATCCAAAGGTGTAAACTGGCGCTCCGTGGGGACCTAGTGAAACGTGATAGAGAATCAGGCAGGTGTGTGGATCTCAGGGGCTAATTTATAGCCGTGTTGGTGTGCAGACAGAGCGACAGATGGAGAGAAAGGAAGAGAGGGTGAAAAAAAGAGAGAATGAAGAGGGAAGAAACGAAAAGGCGAAAAGATGAGAGAAGGGCAAAAGGATGGACAAACAGAGGGAGAGAAAGAGAGTGAAATGGAGATGGACAAAAGAGATTGAAAGAAGCACAGAGACAGTGTGGATGAAAAGAGGGATGGCGACAATGGAAGAAAGAGAGAAAAACGGGTGGAAGATAGACAGACAGACAGACAGACGGTGGGGAAGACCGATAGACTGACAGAGACAGGCAGGAAGATAGACAGGCAGGCAGGCAGACGGACAGACTGAAAGACAGACAGACATAAAGATAGGGAGATAGATAGACAGCATAGAGCCACATACACGTAGGCAGATCAAAGAACCAGAGCCAAAGAAGGAGATGGTGTGAATAAGATAGGGCATTTAAAACAGAGACAAAAGCGAGGAAAAAGGACACAGCAGATTGTCGCCTTTTTAATATCTCTCATTTGAGCAAAGACAATCAGTGGCAGCAGCAACAACAAAACCAGTACTGACAACAACAACAACAACAATAACAGTATGTTTTCAATGCGCTCCGCCCATTCGCTTTGTCTCAGTTTCTCTTTAGACATAGCGAAACTTCCTGGTTCAGCCCTTAAATCCTCAACTTGACAACTTTCTAATGAACCAGCAATGCATTTCCATAAGTTTATTTTTCCCCCGTTCTATTTGTTTCATTTTGCTTTGTTTGCTAACTGAATTCAGAGTTGCTTCCTGTCTTTGTTAATTTTGTTTGTTTGTTTTTCTTTGGTTTTACATGTTTTGTTTTGTTTTTTTCTCCTATTGTTCGTGGAAAAATTTAGACATTCTGATTAAGAGAAGAAAAAAAATTGAAGGCTTACACATGAAAAGTAATAGTTTGCAATAGTAGTCGCACTAGTAAAGGAAACAGCGGTAGTGGTGTCCATTTACATAAAAGTACCAGTAGTAGGAGTAGTTTACTAGTGAAAGTAGCAGTAGTCGTAATGGCCGTTTTAATTAAAATAACAGAAATGATGGGTGTTTTAGTAAAATAGCGATTATAATAGTAGTAATGACCTTTATAGTAAACTTCGCAGTAGTAGAAGTTGTTAAAGTGTTAGTAGTAGCAAGAGTAGTAGTAGAAGTATTTGTAAACAGCATTATAGCTAGGATGGTACTGTATAGACGTACTAATGACAATTGATTACTTGTAGGTTGCCTTACAATAGTCCTATAAGCAAAAGTAGTAGTAACAGTAGTGGTGTAGTTACAGAGGTGGTGATAGTCAGTATATTTGCTTTCTGTCCTGCTTTTTTCACTATAGCTGCCTTAGTTTCATCAGTTATTGTAATAAGCTATGTACACATAATTCGTACACCTGCAGTAAAACGCAGTTAATTGAGTTATGCTCTGTTCAGACGTCATCGGTGTTGAAGCCTCTGTCTGCCTCTCCTGCATACATTCCAGGCTCATGAAATTGACATGACCTTGTGAGTCTCACTGGGTTGTCTCATACTTTACTCACCCTCTACACTCACTCCCTCAAGTGCTTTCTGCCTATGATGGTTATGGTTTTTATAAGCTTTTCAACTTCCTGTAGTGGTAGTTATCTCAGCTGTCCACAACCGTGGTAAAAAAAAAAGCATAACACTATAGTGTGAATCTGGTGGATTCGACTTGTATGCACTGGTAGCTTGACTGAGACACAAAGTGGCAACGGACTGCCAGATTCCTAACTTCCCATCAAATTTAAATTCAAACTGGATATTAGAATATTAACCTGCTCCTAGTATTCCCTCATCTAATTTCCTTTCCAGTGATCATGTGATCGTTGAGAGATTCACTGATGACGTCAACACTGACCCATTTTGGTCGTGAGCCAGATTACTCTCCTTTGCCAAGTAGAAAAGGGATAAAAAAAACAAAAAAACAAAACATGTATTTCAAATATGAGTAGCAGAATATTCTGAAAAAAATCATCATCCCATTTTGTTTTTTCTCATCGCAATAGTATTTTAAAGTAAGTTTGTGATTCGCGTGTTTTCAAATAACAAGAGAAAACATATGCTTTTTCCCTCTTTATGGTGCTTTTCTTACACTTCTTGTACTTGGGGAAAGGAAGCAACCTAGCTGGCTGAAAAAAAAATGGCTTATTAGATCCACTCACTGGTCTCGACCCCGTGTTAAGTGACTCTGCCAAGATGAAACCTATCTATCCTTTTACGTCACGAGTCCATATTTTTAAGATCAGTCTTTGTTTTCACCCTTCGATGTTTCTTATTCCTAAGGGGCCGAGCTTTTTGTCATGTGACGATACCTAGTAATGCAAATATATGTACATAAGGCAAATCAGAGACCGTTCAGCCATAGAACACGATACAGTCGAGATTTGCTGAAACACAGCACGGCTCCAGTGAATGAGAAGGTCAATTCTCAGCGAGAACTCCACTATTCTATATTATTATATGACATTGTAAAATAACAACAAATTTAACACAAAATTGAATCATCCACAGGAAATGATATAACCGTAGATAGTGATCGCTTGCCGTGGGTAAAGCGGAACTCCAGATTATGAGATTGTTAGCCCTCAACGAGATGCCTATGGTCCCATCCTACTTAAAATTCTCCACTTTAATTCAAGTCGTACATAGCTTTATGAATACGAATAGGTATAATTTAAGGCAAGAAATAACTAACTCAACCACAGGACAAGATGCCTACAGTATGCACGGGTTGCTTGGCTGGCATCCAGGACTGTTCATGTTGATGATATCTCTCCTCAAAGTGTGAGGAGACCCTCCCCTTTCGGATCCCCAGATATCTCAAGACCTGATAAAGCCTAACATGCATATTGTCTAACATAAAGAACGACAACACACACACACACACACACAGACACACACACATACAGACACACAGACACAGACACACACACACAGATACACACACACACAGACACACACACACACATACACTTTAGAAAACTGGCGTGGCTGAGGTGCTTACATTAATATACATAACCACGACTCATGGCTGTTAGAGGATCAACTCTCAGGGATACAGTCAAAATCTCATCACACTGTAGTTGAAATTTGATGAGTTTCAGTCACAGGACTATGTATTATACAACATGCAATCGTTATTTGCTGAGGCACAGGACAGATCGTGACAGTGAAAAGTTCAATACCCACTGAGCCCTCCACCATTTCCTCCTCCCCTTCTCCCTCCCCGTGGACAAATCACACTAAATTGTGAATTAGAGCCCCTAGTATCTCAAGTCCTGAATCACAACTTGCAAAATACATGTTGTTCAACGCAGAGATGTGTTATACAGGGTAAGATACCGTTTGCAGTGAATGCTAGGCTGAGGCATAGCGTGGTTTCAGACTATGAGAAGGTCAACACACAGCGAGACTCCGACAATCCCATCTCACTTAAATTTAAATTGGAGACACTGAGACATCTCAAGTCCCTGCATATCAGGACAGGTTGATCCCTTCAATTACTGAAGCAAGCAGATCGCCTTTCCCACGATGAGCTGCCTTAATCCAGACGTCCGTCAACTGACTTGCTCCAAGAGAAAGAGAAGCTCCTTTCCTTGGGACCTCTACCCTGAACCTGGGTCCAGGCTTGACCTAGATATCAGGGCGCCATGTCCTTAATTAACGTCTTCGGAGTGTAAAAGATTACCGGGGGGGGGGGGGGGAGGGATGTTCTGGCTCTGGGGTCAAACAACCCTGATAGTGTTAACCCTTTTCACTGTGGTTTTTAACTTGTAAAGTAAAAATAGTGTCTAAAAAAACTTGTTGATAATTTTTTTTCCTTCTGATTTCTTCATAGGATGTATAGTCTGGCTGTCGTCCGAGAAAGGTTAATGCGTTGTACACATTCCGATTTGTTAAGATTATTTTTACTCCTTGCAACTAAAATATTGCTATTTATTCCATAATCGTACCTTTACAACTTTTTGCACCTTTTACAAGTTGGTAA
Source organism: Peronia verruculata (assembly GCA_038406235.1). Classification (NCBI taxonomy): domain Eukaryota; kingdom Metazoa; phylum Mollusca; class Gastropoda; order Systellommatophora; family Onchidiidae; genus Peronia; species Peronia verruculata. The sequence continues at coordinate 4,768 of JBCAUA010078862.1, read as the reverse complement.
TCTAAAACAGAACTATTGTAATAATCAAGATGGACATCATATAAAATTTAAGTGGTCCCTATGTTATACTTTACCCATCTTGCATTAAAGGTCTGATTTCTTCAAGGGCATGTAACGGATAGAAAGTAAGTGTTTATCCCGGCTGTTCGTCATCTGCATTAGCAGCAATTTCGTCTACCTCAATAACGAGCAAAAAATGATCGTTCTTTTTTATTTATTTATTTTTTTTTTTCAAAAATGTGCTGAAATGTATTAGTAAAGATAAGATCTGTTTGTTCCTTCGTTGTTATTGGTTATTATTAATCATTGTATCTTCATTACTTTATTCATGTTCATTTTTTGTTCTTTAGAAAATCTCGAGTCATTTGTACAATATTTTATATGGGCAGTGACTACTTGAAAGTCTCTTACCAGGACTGGTCTTCTCATGATCCTGTTACCAATATCACACAATGATTTCCCCACATAACACATCATCATGTATCGTTTGTTCTTCTAACCTTCACCTCACCTGTTTGTATGCGTTGTTTTTCTTTCTTCCATAAACTTTCTACTTGAGATTTTCGTTTGAGAATAATGATTTGAGTGATTTCATTCTGTATATGCGGCGAAATATCTAGAGAGTCGTTTGAATGACATGTCTGTGTGTAACATCTATGGCGCGCAGAGCTCTGATATTTATGTATAAATTCGGTACAAATCTCATGTACTATAATTGTTATTAAAAACTTTTCAGTGGATCTGAAAAATGCCTCGTGAAATAACTGAGTGCAGTGACACATTTTCGTTCCACTCAGGACTAAAAGTTATAATTCTCAAAGTCTAGGAGACTGATCGGGTAAGATTACAAACTGTCTATTTGCTCTATAAATTTCAGATGTCCCCAAATGTACACACGTGGACCGCCCTAATGCGGAGGTCAATATTGGCAGTGGAAGGGGCCATTAAATTTATGCCATTTTAATCTTCCATCCCCCGAAATACCTTTCGCACACTGATGTTAGTACATGAGAGAAAGGCATGTTGTCCTTTGGGGATGTCCATCACTTTGCGGGTCAGTCTTACCAAGAAAATGAAGCAATATATGAAAGGTGAAAAGAGACAAAACGAAATGCTTAATATTAGAAAAGAAAGTCCACCGATTGAGGCTATTTGGCTGAGAGAATAATATGTACACCTGTTATAACCTGTTCAGATTTCGAAGCTGCAAAATTCTGAGTATGTATTTTTCTAGCTTCCTTCTAACAGACGACCCATCCTAATTTTCTTGTGTCAGTTTACTAGAACCTTTCATCATGGTGGTAAGTGCTCTGTCTTGCAGCAACGTCATTGAGAACCATAATAGAAAAGATTTAATAATGACTTTTTTTTTTTTTTTAATTCTCCTCTGTATCTTTCAACTTATTTTCCCACGGTCACCTCGTCTCTTCGTTTCATTACTGCATTGATATTAATTACCCTCATTAAGAGCTTAATGTAAAAGAAAAATGTTCAATTAAACCAAGGAAACAATCAAAGAATTACCAACAGAATTCTGTTTAAATTAAGTTCCAATGAATGTCATGCGTGTTAAACAGAAGCAAGAATAGGTGGTGAGAAAGAGGAATTTCGGAAATTGCCAATATTTTAGACGAGGAGTGGATTTTCCAGATAAGAAAAAAAAGAATATCAATGCTCCGAACGGTTGATCCTGTCATTGATGTGACTGTAAATAGTATTTCCTACTGCTCGTGGAGTGTTGGTAAAGGTTACCTTTGTTTCGTACTTTGAGTTGTTATTCTTGGAGGTTCTCTGTCTGTAGCTTGCACTGTGACAGCCACTCATACAACCTGGGCAACAGTACTGACAGACAGGCCGGGAGGGAAGATGGGGTAATAATTCCATGCATTTTAAAGTGAAAACAACTAATGTATTTTACAGCGTTGTTCCCAACCCGCCTGACATCATCTACCAGTTGGACAAGTTTCTGGTCCTGAGGAAATTCAGAAAGAGCCCGTTATGTCTCATTTGGAGATGTTGAAAGCAAGCAATATTTCTGAAAAAAAAGGAGAAAAAACCGGATGTGTTACCTGGATCAGAATGCGAAATAGAGGAGTCCTGCTCCACCCCGCCCCCCTTTTTTTTCCCCTTTTAAGGCACGCAGGGGCCTCACTACAAAATCCGATCACTTTTGTATAACGGTGAAAGTTTGAAGGCCGATCTGGTTACGATTTTTCAAAGGCGGTGTCGCACCATGAGGTTTTCAGGCAAAACCCCAGACGGACTGCTTCAATCCAGTTGACGCAATGGACACAATATCAAAGGCCTGTATCAAATTAGACAGCGGGAGAGATGGGAGGTGGGGGAGGAAAAATACAAGGGGAAGGGAAAGGAAAGATGGCCGTCACAAAAGGTGACAAAACGGACTGGCAGTGAGGGAAGCAAATTTAGATGGAGCGAATGGGAATAACAACAACAACAACAACAACAACAACAACAGAACGAACCGCTCTTTCCCGTTCCTGCTCAAACTTCCGGCAGTTGAGAGAGAATCGCGGTGCTAAGAGGTTAGACTTGGTTATCTGCAGCTGATCTTCATTTAATACAAACAAACTACATGTATATGTGTTCATAATTGTGAGGGTAAGTGTGCGTGTAGATATGTGTATGGTACACATACAAGTGTAGGTCTGTGCTCTTCTCTTTTTCTCGTGTATGTCAATGATTTCATTCGTCACTGTGTCTAGCACATAAAACAGTTTTACATTAATGATTAGTGTTATAAACGCCTGTTCATTCCTCCCGGCTTCGATTAGCTCTTTGATACCGTAAGATTTCCAAACACTAAACACTATCGTGTGTACATCTTGCTTCGGTATGGAAGGAACATCAAAATTTTGCAACTAAATCTCCAATGCACTCTCTCCTCTCTCATCCATTTCATCTATTCTTCTTTCATCTCTACAACACAAGAAATAGTAAAAAAAAAAAAAAATCAGCCTTATATGCTACTTACAACAACAGACATTATTTCAAAGGAAAAACATATGAAAGAAGATCTCACATTAAAAACGGACATGTCGCTCTCATCGTGTTTCTATCAGCGATGTTGTTACCAAAGGCTTTACAGTCATAGAATGCAAAGCTGCATGTATTGTATGTGTGTACAACAGGAGAAAGGGATAGTGGGGTTTATAGATTCAATTTTCGATAGTGATCGATCATAGGCAGTCCGCGTGAGTTACGAGATGTCTAGCATGAGGAGCCCTGAGGCCAGTGGTTTTCCAAAGGGAAGTGATATCACCCAAAGGAGATTAGAGCTGAAGGGAATCTGGCGACGATCCGATAGTGAAAGCTCCCTTTGTTGGCCAACCTCTTGTTATGTAGAGAATAAAAACGAGTTCATGTGTTAGTATCAGCAAATCCAAATTATGCCACTGAATCGAATAAATTATCTCTTTAGGAATCTTTTGGTCAAATAGGGCCGTAAAAGGATTGGTTGTCCTCTGCAGTAGAGCTAGCTGTTATTACCATGTTAATGCTGCGAATCGTTGGACAAAAAATGCTAGAATATATCTGTTTCCACTGGTCTGTCGAAATTCTAAAGAGAACTGAATGCCGGAAATGAGAAAACAACAACAAGAACAACAACAGCAACAACAACAACAACAAAAACAAAAACAATAGCATCAACAACAACAACAAATAATAAAAAGCAAAAAACAGAGTGAGAAAAATCAGACCAACACTACCCTTAAATGACAAATACTGCACAAGACTATGCTCATCATACATTGGTAATTTCAGTCAAGAAATGTGTCACAGGAGCAGGAAAATGTAAGTAGATCTAATGAACCCATTTGGAATCTGCTTTTGATCACATGATAGTACTTAACCCTTAAAACTAGCGCTACATCATCATCCCTCGAGACGTACGGATGCCGAGGACGACGACTGCTTAACGTTCAATTGGTTTAACGTTGTGATGTGTGATACCTTAGAAGTACTTTGCTTCTTTGTATACTCTGTAGAACACACTGAAGTTGTGACATTGGTCCTTATTGTGCTACTTATGAGTGTATCAACAATGTCGAACAGACCAAGAGATAGGCTGAATAATTTTCAAACCATCTCAATTGAAATAAAAAGAAAGGGGGGAGGGGGGGGGGGTCGTTTTGTGCCTTTTGTTCACGATGTTATTTCAGCCAGCACGTAACCGAGCCTGTCGCCAAGTAAAAATTCAGTCAGAGTCTATTTCCACAGTGGGACCAATGCAGTGGGACCATTGCAGACTTCAGCTTTCTGCAAAGAGGGACAGAGTCGTGGTAATTGCAATGTAATCACTTCCTCTTTTGTCAGTACTTCCTCATTGCATCGAACAATGCTACAGATATGAGAACCTTTGAGCCAAATGGACACAGGCGAAACATTTTCATGCCGCTTCTCTGTCGTAATCTGCAATAGATTGTGGCCATAAATTGCTTGGGCAATTGATCATCTGTACATGTGCGACCAATAAAAACAGATGGATACAGACATGGGATAACACATCTGCAATCTCATCCCTCCTTTATGTAGCCTGTAATACAGGGTCACATACCCTGAAATTATATATATATATATATTTTTTTTTGACAAGAGACCTGAACATATAAAGTGAATAGACAGACGGACTTACTGACAGACAGACAACAGACAGATAGACAGACCGAAAGGCAGACAGATAGATAGATAGATAGATAGATAGATAGATAGATAGATAGATAGATAGATAGATAGATAGATAGAT
>JBCAUA010078851.1:0-10815 GCA_038406235.1 Peronia verruculata | reverse complement strand
GAAAACGATGGAAGCAACCAGTGAGTAGATGTCATACCTAAACACGCTCAAGGCCAGGCTCAAAACAGCACACATGCTTACTGGAACATTCGCGGTTGTACTATAACTGATTACATGACTATACATAATTATAACCTCTTGCGTGTGTACTACACAACATGATTCGTTACAACTTGATGATCCATTGATAACATATAATCAAAATACACGCCCAAATTATTCGTCTTTTCACTGAAATCAACAATTTCTGCATCATTCAGATGCATGTGATTTATATCGGCAACCTCTCTATTCGTGTTAACAAGTAATATTTCTGTCTTATCACTGTAAAGTTTTAGTTTGTTACTGATATCCACGTTGTTATCAAGAATACAGCTTTCGACTGCTTTTTTCAGGGATAAAACCATTTGATGAAGCAACAGACCGATACAGCATAAGGGTGATAACTGAAGCAGTGCATTTGTATGACAGAAATCAGTGGCTTAGTGTACATTGTATATAACACTGGTCCCAACACAGAACCTTGAGAAACCCTAAATTAAATATTTTTAGGTCAAACATAGCAGGTGTTTTTCCCTTTAGTGAAACTTGTTTTCGGTCACACAAATATGAGTGAAACCACCACGGGATAGATCCCGACAAACCATAAGATGAACAGAGATTTTCAAGTAATACTGAGTGCTCGATTGTATCGAATGCAGCACTAATGTCTAGAAGTGCAAGCATGGATACTTTTCTATTGTCTATAGCACAAAACAGGTCATTGTGGATTTTCAAAAGTGCTGTTTCTGTGTTATGATGTTCTCTATAAGCTGATTGGCAAAGATCTAATGAATTATTCATCCATAAATAAGCCTTCAGTTGAGTTAGAACTACTTTCTCTTGTATTTTGGACAAAAGTGGAAGATTCGACACTGGTCTGTAACTCTTAAGGTCTTCAGTGGGTGAACTGGCATGCTTTAGCATGGGAGTGATTATTGCCTGTTTACTTTAGCGATTATTAGGTGCTGTACCTGAGATGAGTGAATCATTTACAAGGCTAGTTATTACACAAACCAGCTTATCAAGGTCATTCACCAATAGTTCAGTTGGAATTGGATCCAGTGAGCAGGACTTATGGGGGGATGACATAATGATTTCTTTAAAAATATGATCATTCACCGGTTCAAATACAGAGATAGGCTTCGACTTGAATTCATTATGAAATGGTAAAGAATGCACACAATTACTATCCAGTTCTCTCCTGAATTTTGTCTGAAAGGTAATGTCCAAAAGCTCCTGGATGGTCAAATTTTGGAATGTTCTTGGGATATACGTTGTTGGTCGCTTTACCACTTAGATTGCTGGTGATGGTGAAAAGTGCCTTGGTGGAAGAGCATTCCTGTATCTGTTTGTTGTAATGGGCCTCTTTTGATGATCTGATTAAGGCTTTCACCTTCTTGTTGGCTATTCTTTATAGGTCTTTGTGGATTGTTAATCCGGTTCTCCAAACTGGTTATTTACATGTACATTTCTTTTCATCCGCCCCTCCTCATCCCCCTTTTTCTCTCTCTCTCTCTCTCTCTCTCTTTCTCTCTCTCTCTCTCTCTCTCTCTCTCTTTCCCTCTCTCTCTCTCTTACTTTCTTCCAGGGCTTTCTCCCCGTCTTTTTCGCTTCTTTCCTCCCTTTTCTCCTCTTTCTCTCCCCCCTCTCTCTGTCTTTTTTTTTTCTCCCTCACGAACAATCACACTCCTGCGTCTCGTGAGTGTATATGTTGGCGGGTATGTTTCGTTCGGAGAAAGCAATAAGCGCGTTGAATCGCTTCACTTACGTTAGTTAGGGGCTTAGGCAAAGCTTTCAATGGTTTCCGAGGGTAAAATTACGTTAGATGCTATGTCAACTTTCGGTCGAGTGTAAAATTGAAACACGCACGTAACAGCGGATTCTGTTGATTTTTCTCATTATCATGCATATCCTGCATCGTTGTTCGCAATTATGCCCTGATTTTTAGGGGGGGGGGGGGAGATATGCCCACCTTGATCTTTCTGGAAATCCTATTGAGGACCTGACTAGATCAACGGAAACTACTCAGTGAAGTGTTGCCGTGCGAAGGCACCGTATTGCGACACTGGAAACGCTGTGTTCCCTTTCGGCAAATGGCCTTTTCAAAACAAATAGAGACGGGGAAATAAAATTAAGGTTGATGTAGGTCCTATTACTATTTTTCAAAATCATAATCATTCTCTGAAACATTGCAAGGTACAAAGCTACAGGCGAACGCCCGGTTAAATGATTTACTATGTAGTTGTTTTGTTTCTGTTTGATGTTTTTGACATTTCAGTCTATGAAGCTGATATGATATCTCTAGGTGCTTTTAAAACTAGCAAGTCCAAAAAGCTGTGCGAATGACAGTCGTTAAATCAAGCTGAAAGAAGAATGCTTACAACTGGCTTACAGCTGGCTCTACGACAATTTCGCTGCATAATTATCTGCAATTCATATGTTTTATATGTCTTTTTCCGCCGAAATGACCTGTCAAGCATCAGTAATGGATCAAAAATCAAGTGTAATAATTAAATTCAAAGTCCGGTCTGACAATGTTTAAAAACAAATATCGTATGTCTGCATTAGATTTTTAGGTTAGAAAACAATCTTTGATGATGTTTGCATGCAGATTTTCGCATACTGAGTGTTTCAATTTCCCTTACTTGCATTATATATAGATGTATTCACTACTTGGGAGAAAACTCAAACATGACAAAGAAACATTCCATAATTATAGGACTTTATCTCCGATTCAAAAAATGTGTGAATTCTTGATGTGTGATCTTCTGAATGAGCGATCAGTTAGCTGTGACCATGAACATCATCTTGGTGAAACAGAAAAGGTTTTGTCTCCTTTAATCAATTGGAAAAGTCACCGCGGCATCTTTGTTACAAATGTTCAACAGTATCTCTTTTATTGTCTACACGCAGTAGTAATTCTTGCAAGAGTTCGTAACTGCTCTGGAGCGCGCTTTAATCTATTTGGTTTGCCCTTGCAGTCCTACTCTTGTTATTTCAAAACATTCGTTCTTTGTTTATTTGTAATCAAGACATACACGTGCCAGTCCTCTGATTTGCTACGAAAGTTCCTGTCTCTACGATATTGGTATGTTTTATCTCATTCTTTCTTTATAGAAATACCTTGTCTGATATTTCTCAAAAATAGACGATGGCAACAGAATAGGGTAAATAAATTAAACAATATATTTCCTCGATAAAAATGGTAAACATTTTTATGGCCTTCCATGCAGCTTCCAGAAAATATAAAAACTACGCTCATCACTATCGTAACATAGTTAAAACGTTTAGCGGACTCTTTGATCAAAGCACTGCAGAAGAATACACTTTCAATAAAAGGCACTCTTCTCTAAATAAAGAATTCAGTGAACAAGCCATAGATGCATAGCTATTAAACTTGACGGAACCGAGACATCTTATTTTGGCGAGAAATCATCAAACAAAATCGCTGCCCATTTCTGGCAATGGTCAGAGGGAGTCTGATTTCATGGGTAAGTAATGAATGAATACATTGTCAAAATAACGATGTCCTAAAGCGATCATCTGTCCCTGTGAGCTGTCCAGGTCTCCTCAGTTTTATGCCAGAGTTATTTGGGTGAGGAGAAATGCGTATGTGTGAGGGAGGTGGGGGTGGGGTGAGGGGGGTGAATATAAATGAAAAACAGAACGGCAAAGGAAGAAGAAAGAAAGAAGAGATAGAAAGAAAGAAAGAAAGAAAGAAAGAAAAGAAAGAAAGAAAGAAAGAAAGAAAGAAAGAAAGAAAGAAAGAAAGAAAGAAAGAAAGAAGAAAAAGCTATGACTAATTTCCAATTATACTAATATCTAAGGCTCTGGGAAATCCAGTCACTCTATGAAATTTTCAGTTTTTTAACTCAATGAACATTCATCAGATATCAATATCTGCTATACGAGTTAGAATAGATTTATTCAAATTCAACAGATGAATTACCTGATTTTGTATGGATGTGTGGCAAATGTTCGGGGATTCTGAAAGGTCATTTCGAAAAAACTGCTTTTCAAAATTTTCTTTTTAATTCAGCGACTATCCAGCTTCTAACAGATTTCTCCAGAGCGCTACATTAATATGTTTAAAAACCCCAACTGTCTAGGGAGACGGGCAGGAAAGATGCAATAGCATTGCATATTCTAGTTGTCCTGCCTGGGTTCCTAAAAGCAAATGATGTGATCGGGATGAGATTGTGAAAGATTTGATAAGATTGCAGAGAGAAATTACAGTGTGGGTGATACACATGAACTGATGAATGGGAACCGGAACGGATACCGGTTGCTCGCTAATAAAAGATCTGTACAGCGATAGAAGCTGAATGAACGATAAAAAAAAAAAAAGGGAATAGGAGCAGGATGGGGAGGGAGGTTGTGGGTTATTTATATCAAGGGCGCTTTCAATGCTTGGGAGTTTCTGAAGAATTCTTTTCTCCTCTGAATTTGTGATCGGTTGAGCATCCAAGCAAAGAAAGCTTGAGCGAAGGAAAAATTAAGTTACTTCATACTTTAAAGGCTTTGATTACTTGTGATCTTCACAACTCGATTCTTTGTTCCTCTCCCTTTGCACTCTACGAATACTTTATTTTATACCTATAGTCTTTGTAAAAACACAGACAATTTCTTTCATTCTAACAGCAGAAAGATTTTGGCGTGCTCAGGGGTTGAGAGGAAGCCACTGATTTTGACGCTGGTGAAACCAAATGAAATGTATGATAGCGTGAAGATTGATCTGTTCGGCAAGTAAGAGCTTTGTTTTACTCTAGGCGTACTGTGCGTCTATGAGAAGTGTCAATATGTCCAGTTTGTTTTTGAGGTATTATGAACTAAGTCTGTTGATCACCATCATAATAATATAGAACATCGATTCTGGCATTACAAACCAAGTCGCCGTCTTCTAAGTATCCTTCTTTTGAGGAGAACATATCTGAGTTAAGATCTCTCTCTCTCTCTCTCTCTCTTTTTTTTTTTTTTTCCATTTTTTCTCTTTCTCTCCCTTTCTCTATGCTTGTTCTGTCGCTCTCCTCATTCATATTCCCATCCTCATTATTCATTATCTGTTCCTTCCGTTTTTCCCTCTCCCTCCCCCCCCCCCCTTACTTTTTCATTTCCGTGGTCTCTGAAGGTATATCTATCTTTCCTCATTTTTCACTCTGTGGCTCTTCCTTAGACATATCTCATGCCAAATGAACGAAAGCCACTGTTCATCCATTCGCCCTGTGAAGACCTTGTAATTATAGGATTAATTAAGATAGTACTGCATCTCACATCTGGCCTTTCATATCTCTTATTTATTAATCTCACCTATGTGGCGTGTTAGCTCAGTGGTTTGTGCTGCGCTGCGGTCTTTGGAAGCAGAGGTCGGTGGTTCGAATCGCAATGGTTGCATGTTGTATCCTTAGGAAAGATACTTCACTCACAATTTTCCTCAGCCCACCCATCTGTAAAACGGGTACTTCATGTATATCGGGGGGGAAGTACAGTGGCTCTGCACTGCGGCGACTCAGTCTGAAATGGCCAAGCCAGTTTCCCCTCTTGGGGGTCAAGGGATGGTACTTTTACTTTACTTTATCTCATATTCTCTCTCTTTTCTCTCTTCCCCCCCCCCTCTCTCTCTCTCTCTCTCTCTCTCTCTCTCTCTCTCTCTCCCTCCCTCCCTCACTTTTTCTTTCCCTTGATCTCCGTCTCTCGCATGGGTACATTCTTATGTTTCCTCTTCACGGGACATATCCCTTGCAAGATCAATGAAAACCGCAGTTCATCAGTTCACTCTGAAGTCGTTGTACTGATAATATACTACTTTACCACACATCTGGTCATTCAGGGCTCCCTATTGATTAATCTCACCTATCTCATATTTCTCTCTCTCTCTTTCTCCTCTCTCTCTCTCTCTCTCTCTCTCTCTCTCTCTCTCTCAAACGATAGTGACATTCATCTAATTTGTCTTAAATCTGGAAGGTGAAGCTAAATGACCACCACACGGTGAGTGGATTATATCGACCGCAGAGTGGCTTGTCTTTGTACGTGAGCTTACCACGATATGGAGGTGGCGCTAAACTAATATTTACGGATTAAAGCGTGCGTCGAAGGGCCCCTCTCGCTGCCACACGTGAATAAAACGGATATACTCAATGCGACAGCCACGCGCACTTTGCCTCATGAAAGGTTCAGTGGCCTGATACTTTAAGACGATTTCCGCTCCAGCTGAAATCGGTGTCAGAGTGGAAGAGCCGTGCCATGAAGCCAGATCTACTGAAGCGTTGGTTTGTTGGGCGACTGCCTCTCTTAAATCAAACCCAGATTAACGGTCATCTCCAGAGAGGTTTCAAGCGTTCTGGTTCTTATTTACACATGCTGACGTTCGGACTTCTTAACTCACCGGGGAATTCATCCTGGGAATCAGAAGTGTGACTGACTGCTATGGGCTAGTGACTGCAGTTGATCCTAAAATAAGGACCTTGGGAAAAATGAACAAGCCTTAGTGTGATCGGTGGCAGGATCCAGCAAAGAAACTTATTCATTCAAAACCGGGATTTGTTAGTACAAACCCGATGCGTCCAGCCTAACTAATTCAAATAGACTCTCCAGAGTTCATCGTCTCTCTATCAGTGGGACTTTGAGGTTGAAAGGTTCATGTTACAAATGTGAGGCGGACACACAGGCTGTAAGAAATTGAAAACTATCCTTCGTATGGGGGGGGGGGGGGGGGGGGCACTTCCCCTCCCCCCCTCTTTTCTTTCTCCCATTACACTGTACATCAATTTGAAAAAGACACTGAAAATGAAATATAAATAAGGATAAAATTAATAAAATACGATGTTGGTTTACCGGGTAAAAGAAAATACTTCAATTTTTTTCTTGTCTCATCCTCTCAATAAGAATGCAAATACATAACAAATAGCTTATTTTAACAACAACAAAGAAAGATGCGAAAATTAAGTTAAACGCAATGGATGAGCATGAAATTTATCGGTGGCGGTATCATGGCACAAGGAAGAAGATCAATCAATGAGATCATGTATGTTTAAAGGGCAGTAATTATTCTGATATTTATATTTTGTTCTGGCTTACACCTTGAGCTCTCCTTAATTATGACGATTTAAAAGCAGGAAAGACTCAGATATGCATCGGCTATATGCATTTGCCAATGGCATCTTAGAAATACAGGATAGGAGCCTTGTCAAGATTCGCAGAGCATGACAAGTCAGAAGGGGAAAGGGATGAAGGATGAGAGAGAGAAAAAAAAACGAGAAAAGGGTAAAGAGAGAGAGAACACCACTAACATGTGATTACATAAAATGCATTCTTTTCTTTTTTTTTCTACAAGATTATTGATGAATCTTGAAATGAGGAGAGTTGGTTAGATGTGACATAATTCGTCTAAAGAATGATGGAAGAAAAAAAAACTGTGAAAGAAGGTGAGTCCTTTTTATTTTTTTTTTTTTTAAATAGATAGATCCAAACAACAGGCTGAGTATTTTCACTACACTGGCGTCATCCGGCGAACTTTAGATAAAGCATTGAGTTTCAGAGTCTTTGGGACATACCAATACCATCCGGAGTTCCTAGACACAATATTGTATGCCAGAGTAGTTTGGAGACATCGTTGAGGTCCAGAGTATTTTGTAGACACAAGTGTATAATGGTATTTTAAAGATAACATCGTGTTCAAGAGTGTCTTGAGATAACGGTGGATCCCACAGTATTTTGAAGACACCATCGTAATTTAGAGTGATCAATAGATAGCGGTATGTCTGAGAATATCTTTTAGACATCATTGTGATTTTAAAATATTTTGGAGACATCTTTGTGCTCACAGCATTTTGGAGACATTATTTTATTCCTGAATAGCTTGAAATTTATGTCGTTAAGAGGAGATGATACCCTTTCTGTCTAGATTTAAAAATGCTTCAAAGTACTTTTACAGTTGTAAAGTGTCCAAAGTTCAAGCGAAAAATAGACGTTCGGTCGCTCGACATTGCCTACTGGAGACTACATTTTATTGGTCTTGATAATTGCCTCGGCCAGACTTTCCGACAAGCTGAAAGTGATAATGTTCAAGTCCTTCCCTCAGGGACACTTTACTGCCTGTTGACGCTACACTGATGTGCCGTTTTTCTTACACGCACACTAATTTCTAAAGGAAAGAGACAAGACAGAAATAGCCGTAAATCTTGAGTTAGAAACGGATGAGATGCAAATGTGATCATGCTCTTCAGCTGATTTTTTTTTTTTTTTTACTCGTAATGCCCGTTCCACAAACTAATGATCCAGTCTAAATTTATGAAACTCATTTCATCTCGGAAATGCAAAATCTTGGAAATTATTGCTTCCTGTCAGCTTCATTGCAATGTCATTTATGTTGAAAAGATGCGTCATTCTGTCGTATCACATATATATATATATTCTTTCGATGATAAGCAGAAACAAAATGTCGACATTATACAGTGAACTGCTGTAACTATTACCTAATGAAATTATGAAGGCATTTCAAATGTGTTGCTGAAACAGAAAATGCGGGTTAGTCATGAAGAGAAAAGAGGTAGAGGGAGATGCGGTGAATAGCAGATTAAGAAGAGGGAGGGTGGGCGTGGACAAAAAGAACTCGCTGATGTATGATGAATCATACACGTAAAGATACACTATGACCTAGGCCATTCTTAGTCATGACAGTTATTATTATCATTACTGTAAAATTTAGGCACATCATCTGCTGGATATCTGACATTTCTGTCCTTGACATTGGTAGAGGAGCCAAACATTACTTGATTTTAGGGGTGGAGCGGAGTGGAGGGGAGGGGAGAGGGGGAAGGTAATAAACTGATTTTCTAGCTTCGCAATGAAGAGCCAACACAGCACTCTCAGTCTGTAATAGAGTTTCTGTTTATGCTATCATTGTATCTTAAATTGGTGGTAAGGACGTCGTTCATCACTGAAGAAGACTGGACGCCAGAATGGCACGACGACAGATAACTCGTAAAAATATTCCGGGTGCTAGTATTATAAAGATATCGTCATTAATGATCATTAAATCAATTGTTTTCCATGAAAGATCATAATAGGTAGGAGAAATTCCTTTAAGAATAATTATAATTTATCATTACCGGCCCTCAGCACTTTGTGTGTATGAAGGTGTGTTTTTGTTTGCTCGTATTTTTTTTTTCTTTGTTGTTGTTTTTGGTTGGGGGTGGGGGGGGGTGTTAGACTCATATGTTATATTGATGGTAACCTTAAATTTTTCTTATAAAATTTAATATCTTTAATTCAAGATGAATAGTGTCTATTTATTTTTTTAAAAAAACAAATAAGATAAATTACAAATCTAAATGCAATGCTCTATTAAATTACTTTCATTAGAGTCTAGGATTTCAGTCTCTTTCTTTTTTTCTTTTTTATATATATATATATATATATATATATCTAACGGGTCAAAAATGCTGGGTTCTCATTGCTGGCTGGACTGTGGCTACTTTTTAAAACTAATTTTAATGCAGTGTCTCTAGAGAACGGTGCAATCGATTCCAAATGAATATAACTGAAGCACTGTTATTCATGTATGCATAACTATTCATGGCATTAATGCAAAGTTAATTTCAGTGAAATATAGAAGAGTGCCGTTCATCATTAAATCTATTTAACTCCATTTCAGTTTCAAAATGGTGATCCGATATAATGATAAAAAAATGATGACTTATATATAATCTGAAATGAATATTTCTTTCGTATAATGATCTTCCATTTAAAAACGAAATTGGTTGACTGGATAATGAAACAGTGTGGTATCACAACAGGAATAAATGTCACATTTACCGACTGTCTATCATTCTCATACTTTTTTTTCTTCATTAAAGAACGACAGACAATTCACATCAATTTGAATCAGGGGTGTCCAAACTTATGGTCCGCAGTTTTTATTGGCCCACATCAAATTCTGAAAATACAGTGGAACACGCTTAAACCAAACTTTTAGGGACGAGGCATAAAATTTCCGTTTAAACATATTTCAGTTTATTCAAACTGGTATGGTGGAAGTTGTAAGAAGAGGCTAACAAACTTTGTACGGTCAAATTTCACTGATAAAATAATGAGTTACTTCCTTCTATTTATTTTATTATTATTATTATTATTATTATCACTTTAGGCTTGACATATACTCTTTAGAGTATGACCCGGCTCTCTGTTTATTTATTTGTATCTGGCCTTCACTAAGAAAAACATTGGACATCCCTGATTTTACTGAAAAGATGGCTTTGGAAATGTAACATAAAACTGGTAGTATCGAGAAACCGAGATTATCAACGTGACTCAATTTTGTCTCTTTGATGTATCAAATTAATTTTATACCGTTGACAGTCCATGTTTAAAAAGTTAAGATATTGAATGGGAATATTTTCATGATCATTTTCTATAATGTATCAGGCTCTACAGATTGTTTGTTTGTTTTTCTCAGTATACTGAAATTAGCTGCCGGTAGACAGTCCGTCTCGAATTTGAAGATATTTGTATGAAAAGATAAGAGGACAATAATGATGATGACTAAGATATTGCAGTAAAATAATGACGATAATGAAAATGTGGCCTTGCCAATTTTAACAGATTGCTCTGCAGATTTTAAAATATTGTTGTTGATTTTATTTTATATACATACGTATATATATATATATATAATATATATATATAATATATAATATATATATACAAATAAATATATGTATACTAAAAGAAAACCCACAGCATCTGTGGGAGATTTTTTTTTTTTTTTTTTAGTAT